>SMDT01000391.1:0-176328 GCA_005392925.1 Aquilaria sinensis
GATTTTTTGGCTAAGTGTTTCTTTAAGTTTCTTTATTTCCATCGTCCCGAACACGTTCGCTCAAGAGACTTCAGAAAACTTGCGATCAAAGAAACTTTTTTACCTTCCTTTGTCCTGAGTGCGTTTTACTCGAGAGACATTCTAGAAAGTCTGAGAAAATTTGACTAAGTCTTTTTGCAGGCTTTTGCATTTCCAATTTTTCCCGAACATGATTGCTCAAGGGACTTCGGAAAACCTTCAGTCAAATTTTTGTTTTTCCAGGTGTCCCGAGCATATTTGCTCAAGGGAGTTCGGAAAACCTTCCGCGAGATTTTTCACTTCCCATTTTCCCGAGCACGTTCGCTCAAGGGAGCTCAGGAAATTATCTCTGCGCTGGCTACGGCGAGTACTTCTGCGATATTTTTGTTTTCCATCTTTCCCGAGCGTGGCGGCTCAAGGGACTTTGGAAAGCCATATCTACGCTTTATCATGGCGAGCGTCTTGCGCGGAATTTTGTTCATTTCTGTACTTAAGGAATTTTCTCAAGATACTACTGTACTTAGAACATTTTTTGTACAACATACCTCTTCCGCTCAACCTTACGCGTAGAATTTTTTCAAGGCGTCTGAGTGCCAAGTATTCTTCAATTCTACGCCTTCGGCGTCGCCAAGCTTGTACACGCCTTTTCGTACTTCGGCGAGAACCAGATAAGGTCCTTCCCAGTTTGCGCGAAGTACTCCGTGGGATGGCCTTCGGGGCGCAAAGTCAGCCTTTCGGAGAACGAGGTCTCCCTTCTTGATTTCTTTTGGCCTGGCCCGTAAGTTTATAGCCGCGGCCACTCTTTGCTGAAAAGCTTTTCTTCTCAGCTCGGCTATTTCTCTGTGTTCGCCGACGAGGTCGAGCTTGGTTCTGAGGCCGAGGTCGTTTCCACCTTCATCAAATACTTGCACCCGTATTGATGGTCTGACTATCTCGACTGGGATAATGGCCTCTGTCCCGAAGACGAGTGAAAAGGGAGTTTCCCCTGTGGCCCTTCGGGGCGTCGTTCGGTAGCTCCATAATACGCTTTGGAGTTCTCCTGGCCATTTCCCTTTTGCTTCTCCCAGTCTCTTTTTCAGGCCATCTTTTATGGTCCTGTTAGATACTTCCACCTGCCCGTTACTTTGGGGGTGAGCTACTGGGGCGAAGTGCATCTTTATTCCGAGGTCGCTGATAAATTCCTGGAATCCTTTGTCTATGAACTGGGATCCATTATCAGCTAGTAGTACCCTCGGTATGCCAAATCTGCATACGATGTTCTTCCATACGAACTTCTGCACTTCTTTTGCCGAGATAGTTGCTAGTGGTTCTGCCTCTACCCACTTTGAGAAATAGTCCACTGCTACCACGCAGAATTTCACGCCTCCGGGTGCTGTGGGGAGTGGCCCAATAAGGTCTATACCCCAGACTGCGAAGGGCCAAGGATAGTCTGCCGAAGTTACCATTTCCGAGGGTGTCCTCTGGATTTTCGCGTGTCTCTGGCAGCTACCACATTTCCGGACGAACTGTCTTGCGTCCTTTCTCAGGGTAGGCCAGAAGTATCCTTGGCGGAGTATCACTGCTGCAAGGGCATCAGTTCCAATGTGTGAACCACACATGCCTTCGTGAACTTCTTCAAGGACCATTTCAGTATCCTCTTCATTCACACATCTTTGCAGCGGGTTCGTATATCCCTACCGGTATAACTCTTCGCCAATCAGGAAGAATCTTCCGGAGCGTCTTCGCAGTCTTGCAGCATCACCGGGGTCTTCGGGGAGCAAATTCTCTGCGAGGTATCTTTTTATTGGGTCTTTCCACCCTGTTCCCGAGGTCGCTATGCTTAGCACTGAGATGCTCGGATGGTCTAGCACCTCGGTGTATGTTTTTGACTTTGCCAAGCAATCTGCCTCAGTGTTATTCCGCCGAGGTACATTTTCGATCCGTACGGCGTCAAACTCTTGGATGAGCTTTGCTACCAGCTCGTGGTATTTTGCCAAGATTGGGTCCTTCGCCCCATAATCTCCTGCCGTCTGCCGAACTACCAGCTGGGAATCGCTGTGAGCCTTTAAGTTTCTCACGCCGATCTTTCTGGCCAAGCGTAATCCCGCTATGAGGGCTTCATACTCAGCTACATTGTTGGTGACGTTGAAGCTGAACTTGATAGCCTTCGTTACCTCCAGGCCTTCGGGGCCCCTGATAATTACTCCAGCTCCCTGGTGTTCGGACCCCGAGGCTCCGTCTACGTGCAAGGTCCATTCTGGCTCACCCTCTTTTGGATCTGAATGGCTCTCCTCAGTGGTGGGTATTTCGGCGATAAAATCTGCCAGTGCTTGAGCTTTTATGGCCTTCCGAGGCTCATACGTGATTTCGTGTTCGCCCAGCTCTATGCACCACTTGGAGAGCCTTCCCGAATGATCAACTCTCTTCATGACATCCCGTAGCGGCAGACTACTTCGGACGATGATGGGGTGAGCCTGAAAGTATGGTCGCAGCCTTCTCCTTGCAAGCACCAAGGCATATATAGCATTTTGAAGCAAAGGGTACCTGATTTCGGCGCCATGCAGGGACTTGCTGACATAGTAGACCGGCCATTGCTTTGGCCCTTCTTCTTTCATGAGGACCGAGCTCACAGCTTTTTCTGTGACGGCGAGGTACAGTACGAGGGGCTCTCCCTCCCGAGGTTGTCGCAGAGTCGGCAGGCTGGCCAGGTAGACTTTGAGTTCTTCCCAGGCTTTTTGGCAATCTTCATCCCAAGGATGATCATTCCTTCCGAGGTTGCCTTCCATTTTTGCTGCCTTTGTGAGGACTTTGAAGAAAGGTCGACACCTATCTCCGTACCTGGAAATAAACCTGCTCAGAGAGGTTATTCTTCCGGTGAGTCTCTGCACGTCTTTGACTGTGGCAGGAGTTCGGAACTCAAGCAGAGCCTTAATCTTCTCGGGTTTAGCCTCGATGCCTCTT
This sequence comes from Aquilaria sinensis, assembly GCA_005392925.1. Taxonomy (NCBI): domain Eukaryota; kingdom Viridiplantae; phylum Streptophyta; class Magnoliopsida; order Malvales; family Thymelaeaceae; genus Aquilaria; species Aquilaria sinensis. Next base: position 2,959 of record SMDT01000391.1, read on the forward strand.
TCGGATACCATGTACCCAAGGAATTTTCCCGAGGTCACCCCGAAGATGCACTTCTCAGGATTAAGGCGGATCCCGAAGGCTCTGAGCTTTTGGAAGGTTTCCTCTAAATCTGCAACGTGGTAGCCAGGCAGCTTGCTCTTGACTATCATATCATCAACATACACCTCCATGTTTCTCCCCATTTGGTCTTTGAAGACCTTGTTCATCAGCCTCTGGTAGATGGCTCCTGCATTTTGGAGCCCGAAGGGCATCCTGATATAGCAATATGTTCCTCCCTCGGTGATGAAGGCAGTCTTCTCTTCATCTTCGGGGTCCATCCTTATCTGATGGTAGCCACTGAAGGCGTCTAGGAAACTTAGGAGCCCATATTCAGCAGTTGAATCTACCAGTTGATCTATTGGCGGCAGAGGGTATGAGTCTTTCGGGCAAGCATCGTTCAAGTTTCTGAAGTCGATGCACATCCGGAGTTTGCTGCTACCTTCTTTTGTGGCAATGACCACGTTGCTTAACCATTCGGGGTACTTGACCTCCCTGATAACTTCAGCATCTAGGAGACGCTGGACTTCGGTTTTGACAAAGTTGCTTTTGTGGGCTGAGATGCTCCGTTTCTTTTGCCGGACAGGTTTTGCTTCCGGGCTTACTTTGAGGCTATGCTGTATTATGCCAGGGTTTACTCCTGGCATATCTTTCGGCGAGTAGGCAAACAGATCTTTATTTTCCAGCAGAAAGGATACAAGTTTTTCCTTGTCACCTTCGGCCAAGCTCTTCCCTATTCGGGTAGATTGTCCTGGGACAAGATCTACTGCTTCCGTTTCTGCTTTGGCGAGATTTTCTTCTTTGCCTTTTTCTGGCGCCTTTGCCTCCATTGTTTGCGCGAGGTTGCTTGCCGGAGCTTTTCGTGCTTTCACAAACACCTTTCTTACCTCGGCTTGGTCTATGAAGACCTCTGCATCTCCATCCTTGGTGGCGAATGTGACAGTCAAGTACTTCACATCAGGGCGAATATGCAGGTTCCCCATTGTCTGTCTTCCAAGGATGACGTTGTACGAAGACGGGACGTCCATGACGATGAATCTCGCCATTGTGGAGGCGTACAACTCAGTTGCTCCGTTCACCGAAGTCCCTTTCATCATCAGCGGGAGGTCGATCCATCCAAGGACGGGGAGTTCGGATGGTCCAACCCCAAAAGTGGGCGTGGTGACAGGCTTCAGTTCGCTGCTGGAGATGCCCAAGCCCGGCAGCAGGTGCGAGAATAGGACGTCAGCTTTTGACCCATCATCAAGCAATACTCTTTTGACGTCCCAGTTCCCTATTCTCGCCATGATCAGCAGCGGATCGTCGTGGGGGAAGACGACGGTGGAGCCATCTTTGCGAGCCAGCTTCTTTGACGGACTTTGATACTCCATGACTGCAATTTCTCTGGCTTTCCGCTTTCTTTCCGAGGATGGGAGCCCCGTGGTGATGGTTTGGATAACCCCTGCTGGAGGTGGAGGGCGCCTTTTTGGACTTCTATTTCTCCGCCTGTCGGAGTCATAGTCCTCATCTTCGGCCCTTTATTCCTTCATTTTTCTGCCTTTCGGCGATGGCATCCTCAAGTATTTCCGAAGTTGGCCCTGTTTTATCAGCGACCCTATGTACTTCTTCAGCTGGAAGCACTCTTCGGTGTCATGACCGTGGTCGCGATGAAACTGGCAGAACTTCTTGGCATTCTTTTTGTTATCGGCGGTCATGGCCCTTGGCCGCCGAATCTGCATCCCTTGCCTTTCCAGCGCCATGAGAATGTTGGTCCGTGTGGTGCTCAATGGTGTAAAACTTTGAGGTTTCCTTCCTCGCATCGTCCGAGGTCATCCTGCGTGTTCGGTCGGATGCCGAGCTTGTTGACTGGACTCTTCGGCACGGTGGTGATCAGACTTCGGCCCAGCCATTTTTAGTTCTTCGGCGGTCATGTGCTGTTCTGCTCTTCGGTAAAATTCTCCGAGGGTCTCCGGGGGGTCCTTTGAGAACTCGTAGAACAGCTGTGAGTCTCGCCGAAGGCCTCGTGTCATGGCAAGAATGCGGATTTCGGGCCTGAAGTCTGGGACGCTCAGAGCTTCCCTGTTGAATCTTTCGACATAGTCTCGGATGGTTTCTCCGTTTCTCTGTTCTATGTCGAACATCTGCACAGGCATCTTCGCCGTAGGTCGGCTCCCAATGAACTACTGGGTGAAGGCTGTGGACAACTCCTGGAACTCAGTGATGGTCCCTGGAGGCAAGGAATTGTACCACGCCGTGGCTGGCCCTGTGAGGGTGACTTCGAAGCATTTGCACATGGTAGCGTCGTCAGCACCGTGCATTATCATGCTGCGTCTGTACTTCGTCAGATGGGCCTGTGGATCAGTACGGCCATCATAAATCTCCAACCGAGGTACTCTGAAGTCACCTGGCATGGCTGCCTCAACAACGGCCTGAATGAATGGGGAGTCATCTTCGCAGCATGTTCCAGAGAGTCTGGCCCAAACGGGTTTTCTGGCCACTTGTTTCTCCACTCTGTCCAGCCGTGCTAGTATCCTCTCCATAAGCACTGTGGCGCTAGGGCCTTCTTCAGGGAATGGAGATCGCCGGCGCCTCTTCGGGGAGCGAGTTCGGCACTGAGGGGATAAGGACCTCGCCTCAGGCAGCGAACTGCTTCGCTGTGAGACTCTCGGTCGCTTGGACCCAGTTTGTCCCACAAGCCGTTTCCCGAGGGCTATTTCTTCTGTGGATGATTCTTCGCGAGGGTCTCCACTCCCCGAACTGCGATGTGTAGACTTGGGGCTTCTCTCCCGAGGGCGTGTTGGTGATGGGGGTCTCTGAGCCCGTGCTTGCTGTGGCCACCTTCGGTCGATCTGCTGGGTCACTTCGGCAACGACCGAACGCTGAAAGTCCTTCAAGAAGCTCATGGTGACTACCAGAGGGCGGTCTTCCTCAGGCGCAGAAGTCCCTGGGAGTGTTTGCTCAGCAGCCGGTTGTATCTCAGGCGTGGACGGGGACCTTGGGAGTCCCTTGTCCTTAGAACGCCGAGTCTCAACGACGGCGATCTCAGAGCGGGTTCCCACAGACGGCGCCAAATGATGGCCAGGGGCCTCATCGTTTATAGTCATGATGACTGGTGGAGAGACTTCTGGGAGGAAGAACACCTGGTGGATGGATCGCCCAAGGGAGTGTGCCTGAAAGCTCAGAAACAAAGGGTTAGGAGGCCCCCGGAGTGTTTTTCCGGGGGGGGAGCCTCCGACGCCCAAGTCAGTGGTTGGCTGAGAGAAAGGCAGAGGAAATAGCACAAAGGGCTGAGGAGTCTTGCCTGGTAATTTTCTCAGAGTGTGGGAGCAGTATTTTACCAACCAGCCTCCTGCCAAGTATTTAATTCCTGGTATTTATAGGAGCGCCTAGCCCGTTCAGATCGCGACACGTGTTCGGTCGGATGTTCCTGAATTTCTGGGCATAGGAGACAGATAGCTGATAGCAGGTTGCCTTGAGCCGTGTGCTGAGATGGGCCATCATATGATTTTGATGCCGTCAGCGTGGCAGTTTGCCTTTTGAGGCGGATTGTGGCGTCTGCGAATGGATGTGTCAGAGGCTTCCTTAAATGCTTCCATAAATGCTCCTGCCGTACTCCCGAGGTCCCTGGGTGAGGTCGTCCTTTGGTACGGACAGAGCCTCTTCGGGAAACAAGCCCTCAGTTCGGGGGTTCCCAGTTTCAGGGAGTTCCGCCTTCGGGGATATCATGTTCGGCTCGCTATGTCTGGTGCCGCTTTTCCGAAGGCGATCTGTTCACAACCTTGGGGGGCAAGTAGTGTCCTCGGGCTTTCCTGGCGTGCCGGGCTCGGAGCTCTTCGGCTATCTCCCGAGGTGCATGATCACACCTTTTCTCGGGTAGCGCCAGCTTCTTCTGGCCATTCTTGTGGCAGGGAGTTCGGCCAGATCGAGGCGATAGCGTTTGGCTATCAACTCCATTGATCCATATCATTCACACAATGTACATACAGCACACCCAACTCATTTAAATGCATTTATGCACTACATACATGCCATAACTTAGTTAACACATACACTAAGCTTCATGGAGAACTTCAAAAGCACTAAGCACTCTAGAAACTTGAAGGGACCAGCTACAACATAAGGTAGAAAGTACTATTACTAAAAATAGCTAATGTGCACCAAAAATCATGAAACTCTCCCATTTAAAACTACACATATGGATGTTAATATACATGAAATTTCATAGAGAAATTCAAATGATAGCTATTAGTGACCATAATACTCATACAAAATTTCTTAAAATTCATACACTTCATTTCTAGGTTCAAAACGAACATGGGGAGTTCCAGACTTGTCTAAGACACATGGGGAAACCATTGCCCTAGATTTTAAGTATTACATAAGCATCAAACACCATACTCTTCAAAACAGTCCATAAGAACAACTATGGACAAAATTACATACATTTCAAACTACACTCCATTGATCCATATATCATTCACACAATCTACATATAGCATACCCAACTCATTTACATGCATTTATGCATTACATAAATGCCATAACTTAATTAATATGTACACTAAGCTTCTTGGAGAACTTTCAAAGCACTAAGCACTCCAGAAACTTGAAGGGACCAGCAGCTGCATAATGCAGAAAGAATCATTACTAAAAATAGCTAGTGTGCTCCAAAAATCATGAAACTTTCCCATTTGCAACTACACATATGGATGTTAATATACATGAAATTTCATAGAGAAATTCAGATGACAGCTATTAGTTTAATGCTCTCTGTTAGGTGTTGCTGAAATGGACAGAAAGGGCTTATCAATAAAATCTTTAAACTCCAGTCATAAACCTGAAATCCAAAGACACTAAAACACAAAAATATGGTGCAAATAAAAAATCACAGCCATTCAAATGCACAAACAACATAGCAACAAACAAATGTAATGTTGGCAGCAATAAACACATTAGGGTTAGTTCATAACCAATCAAATAAACATTATGTAATCACTATGGTAGTCCTCCTTAAGCTAATCCTTGGTCTTTGGAGGAAAATTGGTCTTAGTTAGTGTTAACTTGGGCCTTAGAAACCCCTATAAACACTACCATCTTAGTCCATGAAAAACAGTAAGGCTAAAACCTTGTTCATGCACTCCCCCTTAACCCATACTTGGTTCCTTGAGCCTTTTGCCCTCTTCCAAGCATGGTCTTAGCTTCATGGATGCTTGATCATCATCTTAGGATAGTAAACAACCATGAAACATGAAGATAAAACCCCTTACCTTGGGTTATGAAGGCTTATTACAACAAGTGTTGCACAATAAACCCGAAAATAAGGGTTTTTCTTGTTCTTGGTGCATCTGATTGCCTTTTTTTGTGATCTCTTGAGAGCTTGAGCTATGGTAGCTATGGAAGCTTATGGAAGAGCTAAGGATGGAGGCTAATGCCCATTGGCATCTTCACTGTATGACATGGTGAGCCTGGAAGGGACTTCCGGTGAGGGGGGCATCTGAAGGAGAGACTTCCTGGGAGAGATTGCCTGAAACACTCAAAGAACAAGGGTTAGGAGGTCCCCGGAGTGTTTTTTTGGGGGGGAAGCTTCTGACGCCTAAGTCAATATTTGGTGAAGTCCAAAAAAAAATCCATCTTGCCTGAGAGTTTCCCGAATATTTATAGGAGGGTGTTTAGGGGAAGTTCGTTTGACACATCCCACTTATATCGTGACACATGTTCAGTCGGATGCAGTCCGTACCTTCAGAAATGGGGACCTCTAGCTAGCCATAGGCCGTCTGGGCAAAATTCAGGGTCGTAGGAGGTCTGCTTGTCAGGGCGTGTACGAAGGCAGCGTGTCAGAACGTGTGCGAGGGTGGAAGAGACCTCTTCGGGATAGGAGGGATTTTCGCCGAGGTTGCTTCAGTTATCTGTGAGTCCCCTCAGCACGGATGATCCCCTTTGGGGGTGTTTTCACCTGCCGAAGATGGTGAGTCTACCTCCTCCGAAGCTGGTCAGGTCATCTTACCGAGGGTGGTAGTGCACATACTTCTGAGGTTAGTATTGCTGTTACCCAAGGGTGATGGTGGATCACTGAGGTCAGGGGATCAGGGTGCCGGACCCTATTTTCCCGAGATTGGTGCTCACATTCCTTGCGGGTGACACTCACCCTCTCCGAGGGCAGCGCCTCAGCAGAGCTTGGGGGCTTGAAGGGCAATAGCGCCTTGGCCATCAGAGGCTATGGCTGGTTATAGTTGAAATGTCCAAGGAAAGGCAGGAAAGTCTAGATATTTTGTTGGTTTAATTAGTTTAACCTTAACGCTCACTTAGGTCATTATAAGTATGCCTTAAGTAAAGATTTTTTGGATAATCTTTAACCCACCTTTTAGACCTTAGAAGCTGGAAATAAAAGGCTTGGTTAATGCTAGAAATGCTAGAGAACTTCTTGTTTCTTGTACCTCAGGGAAAGAAATAGTAGAATGATCCTTTAAGGAAAGGGTGAAGGTTTAATACTACATGAATATCAAGAAATGGGGTTTAATGCTGAACACATCTCATATGCAGAGGATTGCATCAAAGTGTGCTTAGGTATTTGGCATGAGATGATTAATTACAATACCATGGAACTTGAAGAAATCCTTCACCAACTTTGGCAAGGAAAATAGAGCCCTACCTTCAGTTAAGCGGCAGAGATGGTGAATCTCATTCTTGCAAGGGCAACAACTAGGTTCCCCTTTGCTAGGAAGGCAAAGTGATGCTTGAGGACATCTTCTATGTAGGACACATTGGACCTTTAGTAGAACATTACCTAAATGATATTTGCAACACTTGAAAAATGTGGGTTAGGAGCCCCCTAGAGTGTTTTTCAGGGGAGGGATCTCCGATGCCCAAGTCAATAGATGAGGGAGAGGTTGTTAAGAGTAAAGAGTAGAAAGAGGTTGTCTCTTTTGTGTATTACCTAGAAGCCTCCCAAGTATTTATAGGAACATTGGAGGAGAAGGTCATCATGCCCTAGTAGAGCAAATTAGGACACATGGCTGGTTAGATTTACTGGTCATTCAGTCTGTACCTCAAGGAGAGGTATGTCTAGCTGTCCGTAGGCGGTTGTGTTCAGAGGGTAGGGCATGTGCAAGGTTCCTATCAGCGGTCCCTCAAAACTGTGTGTTTGTCATTTTTTGTTAGGACACCTCAAGGCTTATGAACCTTTTTGAAAGTTGTGTTTATATTCAAAGGTGGTTTGAGGAGCCTATTAGAGGCATAAACTGTGCTCGAGAGGCTTCTCTATTACCAAGGATGGTAGTCTTCCATTTTTTACGTTGGTTAGGCTAACGCCTGAGGATCGTGATTCACCTTCTCGAAGGTTAGTCATGTAACACTCCGAGGGTGGTGTTGAGCCCAATTTTGAGGTTGGTTATATGGCCTTCCAAGGGTGCTGCCTGGTACACTAATCCGGAGGTCTCGTGGGTGATAGCCCTTCAGGTATCACAAAGCTACACATAGGAAGGTGCAACTGGGGTGTGAGCCCAAAGAGCTCAGAGGATTCTTACCTTGAATGGTTTGGGGAACCTTGGATTGAGTTGAATTGGAGGCCATCTCTCTCAAATCCAAAAAGGGCAAGTAGACTAGCACTCGAAGAAAGAAATGGCTGACAAAGACCCTGAAACCCACCTGAAGTGTAGAAGTTGATAGAAAATTGGATCAGAACATAGCTGGACAAATGAAAGAAAGCTAAGCTGCCATGAAATGGGGCACCATAGAAAAAAAGGTAGAGAGAGCAAAGGAAAACTTGAGAGTGAAAGGTGAGCAAATGAAAGCAAAATGCAAAAACTGAGGAACTTCTGCTCAAGGAGATATATATAGCCTGAATAAGGAAGCTAGAGAGTCACAATAATTGTGTCAAATTAATACGCAAACTACCTCTCTAAACCAAAGTTGGACACCAGGTGGATTATAAACAATAATAAGGTGACAAGGTGTGCCTTGAAAGTCAGATTAAGAGCACGCTTCTACATTTGAAATGCTTGACAAGCTATCAATTGAAATAGGCACATAGGAATTTGGGAAATAATAACTAATGTAACACATCACTCAAACAATCAATTAAGAAGCCAAAACTATCATGACCCAATTCACCCTCACCCTAAACCTTTTAAGAGGTTTGAGATGAACTAGTTGTTTTTAGACACTTAGTTGATTTTCACCACCTGGTTGATTTTAATCACTTAGTTGGTTTTCATATGGTGAATTAGACTTTGACTCCCTGGATTCTTAACCCCAACTTTTATTTACTTAAGTGGGAGTCTTAGGCTTTTAAAGATCTAATACGTTTTACATAATTCACCCAATTGATTGAGTTTTAACTAGTTGAGTTTACTTAGGTGGTTTTGTGGGTACATATGGGCTTGAGTGGGGCTAGGTGACTTATGTGTGTGTTCTGTGTCCTTAAAAGGCTTATTAGGAGCCTACCTAGTGTACTTGTCAAAACATGCACACATCATGTTTACATACAACATAGATTAGTGAATTATAGACCATGCATGCATTTTTTTCTAGCTTGTTATACTTGGTGCCTTAAGGCTTTCCTACGCCCAAAGTACATACAAGGCACAAGCCATGTTCTACTCTAAGTCCCCTTGCCATTAGTTATACAAATATTTACAGGCCAAAATTGGGCAGATAGGGAGTACATGGCTCAAAGTTACACACAACAAAAGTTTGGTCTTCTAGATGTCATGCATGGTACATGGCATAGTTCAAACTGTCTCTAAGACCATTGTCACTTTGACCTCTACGTTGACTTGGCACTTATTCCATAATTGCCTTGTTATTCTTCTAGCTCTAACTTATACCAAGATGGATCCAAAATGCAGCAAGTCCTACAGCAGCCATTAGGGCCTACAAACCAACACACATAACATAACCATTAGTTCAATCTTATAAACTTTTGCATGCTTCCTTTTTATAATCCATGAGTCCATAGCATACGTTTCTATACATAAACCTCTCTTAGAGGTTCCTTAGCCCTTCACTCTTGTACTTTCTTACCTGAAATGGTCAAAAGAGGGCATGAGTCCATAGATACTCAGTGATAACCCAAATTCAGCACCTACTGCCTTGACAATGTTTATAACATTGATATACATATAAAGCTCCAATTTTGCTTAATGATCTGCATCCAAAGACAAAGAAGACACTAAAAAAAACATATACAAGATAATACATTATGCTTATATATACAAATCAAGGGTTATCACACACATACTGTTGAAGAAGCATACAAACACACACACAACATACACTCAATTTCCTTAACATAGCAAGCATGATTTTCTTTCAGTTTCTTCATGTGATCACTTTGATTAGATTCAATTAACATAAAGCTCTAGGAGATTGATCAAGCTCAGCCAAACTTGAACAAAAATCCTATGCTTGCCAAAAGTAAACTAGCTAGCTTACTATAGTGCTTAATAAAGTACACATAGCATATTACATAGCCTCTAGGTTCCTTTGGCCATAGCCATCCGTAAGGGGAGCTCTTTCCCCTTGAAATTACAGGAGGAGAAGCTTCATATGGGCCCTTACCTTTGGCTAAAATGGTAGCAAGGAAGCTTGATCATACATCATATACAATAAGTGCCACCATGAACTAGCTTTGCATCACAATGCCTCGATTTTGCTTTGTTCTTGTTCTTCTTGGATTTTTTTCTTTTCAATGGCTTTAGGATATTTCATGATAGCTTTTTTTCAAGTTTTACAGGATGAAATGGCAGTAAGAAATAGCCAAGCAGCTACCTTAAATCAAGCCTTAGTCAAGCAGTGCAACAATTTAGCCGAATGGCCTTAGTGGCGAAGGACTTTGGCTAGTCCTTGGTCCAACTCCCTTCAAATAGCTCAAGTCATTTAACATGTCACTTTGTCCTACTTAAATATTTATGTGCCATGTTTTAAGCAACCAGTTCAAGTATTAATTTGGGCAATTAGGCCCTCAAACTTTCATTTGAACATAGGTACACTTTAAGTGCTTGCTAAAGCTCTTTAGCATACTTTTGGGTGTTTCCATGTTTTTCTCACTCTTTCTTGGCCTAAAACATAGTCTTAATTTTCATTTTAATGGTAAGCATCAATCCCATATAACCCTTTTCAAGAGATTAGGCTTTAGAGCCTTCACATGCTCATGGTTGCATACAAATATGCTCCTAAGAGTCCTTTCATTTACCCTAGAATAATCTTCTACTTTTTCATGTGTTCTTCCCCTTTATTGGGCTTCATGTGGCTATCCTCATTTATATTTCAACCTTAGGTATTGAGCTTAGATAATCTTCCTCAAAATTTTAAGCTTAAAGCCTTTAAGTTCACATGAGTGCATGCAAGGGTGTGCCCAAGAGCCTTCTCGTGGCCCTTCTTAGTTTCTTCCAATGCTCTTAGGCTCTTTGCAATTTTTTCTAAACCCAGGAGTCTTCCTCTGAAGATCCCTCATGGCAGCACATTTTAGGCATTTTTTGCTTACGAATAGAGCACTTTTCTCCCCTGTTCCACTGATGTGCCCTTAGAAATGTCTTTGAGGCACATTATGGGTAATTAGTATTGTGTGTTTCTTTTCTCCTTATGTTTCATGACTTGAATTATCACTTGTACTCATCATATTCACACAAGAATCATGGCCCATCACCTATGCAAGTCACAGGCATGACATTCTATCCCCTTTAAAGAATTTGGTCCTCCAAATTCTCAACTAATGTGGGAAATTGCCTTGGGTATTTTTTGAGCACTTCAACCTTTGTTTCCCAAGTAGCTTCTTATTCAAAATGGTGTGACCATTGAATTTTCACCATATTTATCATTTGCTTTTTAATTTTCTTACATCCTTAGCTACAACCTTTATGGGTTCTTCTTCATAAGAGAGGTTGGGGGTCATTGAGATATCATAAGCTGGTATAGCCTATTATGGGTCAACTATGTACTTCTTAAGCATGCTAACATGAAAGGTATCATGTATGTGATCAAAGTCTAATGGTAAATCCAGCTTATATGCCATATTGCCAATTCTAGCCATTATTTAAAATTGGTCAATGTATCTATGGGCTAGTTTGCCTTTCTTACCAAACCTCATAACTCCTTTCATTGGAGAGACTTTGATCCACACATAGTCCCCTACTTGGAATTCTAAGTTTCTTCTCCTTTCCTGGTTGGGACAGGCTTGGTGTCTATCATTGGTTGCCTTGATCCTCTTTGATCATTTTGATCTTTTCAGTGGTCTTATGGATTAGTTTTGGTCCTATCTTAACTTTATCATTAGGATACTACTAGTAGTGGGGACTTATGCATTTTCTGTTAGTGTTGTGCCCAAAAGCCAATCATGAGATGATTGTATTTTTGCACATTGAGTTATGATATTTTAATAAGGCATTAATCTAGCAATTATGTTTGTTGTTCTATTTCTGTGTAACATAATAATCATAATTGTAACCCTAGAATAATGATATTCTCAAACGTCCCTGGTCTAGTATTATTATGGAGCGGTTTGCAATAGTACATAACGACTAGCATATGTGGAGACTAATATGAGATATGTAGTCTACATATGGGTACAAGTTGGAGAACATGTGTAATGGACCGACCCGCTATGAGAACACTACATGGATCGTTATATGAGTGTCATAAGAGATTCTCATAGTGATCATGGTATATGTAGTCCTTTGACCTAAGATCATCAAGGTTCCCTATATGTGAGTCACATACTTTGATACTTTCCTTTGTTGCTCGTAACTGAGTGACCTTGAAGGAGGTCATTGGGTATGCCACATATCATGAAAAGGGATTTGTATGATCAAGATGGGATTTGTCCCTCCTATGTAACGGGAGTGATATCTTCGGGCCCCTTGATAGAGTGAGACTTAGAAAATGCATGGCCATGCTCGGATGAGTTGATATACGATATCAATGTCATCAATTTAAGTTGGTCTACTCGGTAATCAAGAAACTAAAGATTGGGCTATATGAGAGTGACACATTCCATGTCTCATGCTTAGTCTTGATATCTTGGACAAAGGGACAATGGTATATATTGGTAATGATCATAATGGTTTAGTCGAATCACCGACAATCTTGTCACTTGGGTAGCAATGATGTGTTGCTCGTCACCGCTCATTGCTTATGATCATAAATGTGATTTATGATCATTGCCAACATGGTAAGAGCTTATTGGGTCACACACATAGAGCTATTTGGATCATTAGAGTGCATGGGCTAATTATTTGGGTTATGGTTTCACAATAATTTCGTATTAATAATGGGCCCAAAAGTTGAGCCATTATTAAGCCCGAAATTAAAGCCTAATTAGATTAGGGCTTTGAAACCCATTAGGCCTAGAAGTTGAGTCTCACTATAAATACAACTTTTAGTGAGAAATTCGTAGCCTTCTTGCCCTAGCCTCCCAAAAGGACAACTGCACTCTTCTCTTGCAATTCCTTGGAGGACGCAAGCTAGCACTGCGAGCGCAAGAGAAACGCATCTGTCGGGATGTGGTGGAAACATGGCGATCTTGAGAGGCTCATGTGGATACCATAAAGAGCTTGAACACGTCAACTGTTCAGGTTTTGTGATTCGACTCTACAGTTGAGTGAGACATCTCACCCGAAAATTAGGTATGAAAATTTTTGAACACTCGGTTTACCCCATTTCACTTGGATCCTAGATGGTTTTGGTTAAATTTCGCTGCGCTGTTTGGCTCCTGAAACCCAACATTTTCTCCCATAAAGAGCTTCATAAGGTGCCATCTTTATCACTAAATGATAGCTGTTATTGTAGGATAATTCTATCAAGGGTAGGAGTTTATCCCACTCTCTTTTAAAGTCCAATACATAGTACCTTAACATATCTTCAAGAATTTGTATGGTTTTTTTTGTTTTCCCATCAGTTTGGGGGTGGTAAGCTGAACTTAGCTTCAATTAAGTACCCAAAGGATGCTGTAGTGATTTCCCGAATCTAGACACAAACTTGGGTCTTTGTCTAAAACTATGTCATTTGGGATACCATGTAATCTCATGATTTCTCTAATATACAATTATGCTAGCCTATCCAGAGGATCTGTGAGATTAATAGTTAAAAAGTGGGTTGACTGTGTAAGTCTATTCATAACTTCCCAGATAGTATCATGCCTTCTTCTTGTCATGGACATGCTCATATGGAAATCCATAGATATGGAACCCTATTTTCTTTCTGGTATGGGAAAATTTTGTAGCTTGCCCCCTGGTCTTTGGTGCTCTACTTTTACTTGTTGGCACACCACACATTTGGATACAAATGTGTAAATTTCCTTTTTCATATTAGGCCACCAAAAAGTGTTCTTTCAAATTTTGATACATCTTCATAGTTCCAAGATGTATGCTCATCTTACTAGAGTGGGCTTTTTTCAGAATTTGTTCTCTTAATTCATACCCTTCGAGTACATAAATTCTATCTTGGAAACATAGTAATCGCTACCTATAAGAGAGTCCTCAAAATAGTTTCCCTTGTTTTTTCCCATAAATTGTAGTAAGATCTTCATCCTGCTATTGTGCCTTTTTTATTTCTACTTTCCAAGTTGTCTGAATAGTTACTACTCTCAATGGGGCTTGTTCCTATCTTAGCCACTTGTTAGCCAAACAAGTCAGGCTATTGAGTTCATTTGGTTCTTCTTCTCCATGTTTCAAGATACCCGTGTATTTTCTACTTAGGGCATCAGCTACTTTATTGGCCTTGCCCTCAATGTATTCAATGATACAGTCAAAGTCCTTGAGATATTCAAGCCATCTTCTTTGTCTCATATTCAACTCCTTTTTGAGTGAATAGATACTTAAGACTTTTATGATCAGTGAACATCTGAAACTTACTACCTAATAGGTAATGTCTCCACTGTTTCAAGGCAAAAATCATAGCTGCAAGTTCCAGGTCATGCACTGGGTAATTTTTTTCATGTGGTTTTAATTGCCTTGATCCATAAGCTATGACTTGCTTTTCTTGCATTAACATACACCCTAATCCTACAATAGATGCATCTATACAAACCTTAAAAGGTTTATTGGGAATAGGCTATATTAGCACAATAGTGGAAGTGAGCTTATCTTTAAGCCCTTGGAAGCTTCTTCCACACTCCTCAGATCATTCAAAATTTTGTCCTTTTCTTGTTAACTTGGTTAAAGGAGCTACCATTACAGAAAATTTTGGTACAAATCTTCTATAATAGCAAGCTAGAGCTAAAAAGCTTTTTATTTCTTTGACATTCTGTGGTTGCTTCCATTGTGAGATTGCTTCAATTTTTGTTGGGTCTACAGCCATTCCATTCATTCCCATTTATCACATAGCCAAAGAATCCAATTTGATTGGTCCAAAAATGGCATTTGTTCACTTTTCCATATAGTTGGTGTTCCTTTAATACCTCCAGCACTGTCCTCAAGTGCTTTTCATGTTCCTTCTCATTTCTTAAGTATACTAGGATATCATCTACAATGATTAGCACAAAGTGGTCTAGATATGGTTTGAATATCCTCTACATCGGGTCCATAAAGAAAGCTGGAGCATTAGTAAGCCCCAAAGGCATTATTGTATATTCAAAATGACCATACTTGTTCTGAAAGTAGTTTTAGGAATGTCTGGTTCTTTGACTCTCGGTTGGAAATATCCTTATCTGATTTCAATTTTTGAGAAAATTATGGCTCCATTAAGTTGATCAAATAAGTCCTCAATCCTGGGGAAAGGGTACTTATTCTTTATAGTAATAGCATTGAGTTTTCTATAGTCAATGGATAACCTAAGAGTCCCATCTTTCTTCTTCACAAATAGCACTGGTGCTCCCCAAGGAAACACACTTAGCCTAATGAATCCTTTTTCAAAGAGTTGATCTAGCCGCTTCTTTAGCTCATTCATTTCAGGAATTGGCATCCTGTATGGTGTGGTAGATATAAGAACTGCTCCTGTAGTTAACTTAATCTCAAACTTTATCTCTCTCAGGGTAGGTAAACCTACTAGCTTAGAAGGAAATACTTGTAGAAATTCTTTCACAATAGGAATCTTGCCTAACTTAATCATGGGTTCTTTGTCACTTAAGCACATGTATTCTTCTTCAGAAAGTATAAGTATGTAATCCATTACCTTTACTTGCCCAACATCACATTTTATTGAGTCTTCCAAAGAGTGTTCTATTGCTCTTGGCAATATCATCTTGCTACCTTGATAATCTATGATAACATTATGCTCAGCTAACCAATTCATGTCTAATATTATGTCATAACTAGTGGTTTCTAAAATGATTAGATTAGCCTTTAATTGCAGCTGATTTAGCCTAATCACACAGTTTTTAAATATGTGATGTGAAAACATCATTTCATTTCCAGCTGTCCTGATCATATACTTATTGAAGTAACGTTGTAACATCTAAGCTTAGTTCCCTTACCAAGTTAGCTGAAATAATAGATATGGAAGCACTAGTATCGTAGAGCATAGAAAAGAATTTATCATAAAGGTAAAGGTTACCTTTTAGTGCTTCCTTCCTTAGCTTGTTGTAGCTATTGCTTCTTCTCCAAGGTTAGTTTCCTTTTTTCTATTTGATCCTTCAATTTAACCTGGCCTTTTTTGTGTCTGCTTGGGAGGCTGAGGTGTTGCCATCCCTTTTCCTTTGCCTTGTTGGTTTCTTGGCCAATGAGACCCAAACTTGCCCAAGACTTTTCTTTCTTCTTTCTTAACCGGGTAGTCTTTGATCCTATGCTCCTGAGAACCATACTTCAAACATCCTTCAGTGAGTTTGTAGTATGGTTTAAAATTATGATACTTTCCATAGGTTTGGCCTTGAGGTCCAAACCTTTGCGCTTCCTAAGGCTTCTTTTGTTCTTTGCTCATTTCAGCATTTCCTAGCCTGTCCATAGCTTTTTTCCTTCCACTTTGGAGCCCCATAGGAGCCCCTTGATGTTTCTTTCCATGGGATGTTGAAATTCTTGCTTTAATGTTAGAGCCCTTTGAACAGCCTCACAATAAGTTTTTATGCCAATAACCCTTAATATTTGTCTCAGTTCAGGCCTCGTTCCTCTGATAAACCTCTTGGTGCTCAGTTCTTTTTGCTCATCATATTGAGGACCATATTTGAGGAGACTGTTGAATCTATGTTCATGTTAGTATTGTGCCCAAAAAGCCAATCATGAGATGATTGTATTTTTTGCACATTGAGTCATGATATTTTATTGAGGCATTAATCCAGCAATTATGTTTGTTGTTTTGTTTCTGCGTAACGTAATAAGCATAACTGTAACCCTAGAATAATGATATTCTTAAACGTCCCTAGTATAGTATTGTTGTGGAGCGGGTTGCAATAATACATAATGACTAGCATATGTGGAGACTAATATGAGATATGTAGTCTACATATGGGTACAAGTTGGAGAACTTGTGTACTGGACCGACCCACCATGAGAACACTTCATGGATCGTTATATGAGTGTCATAAGTGATTCTCATAGTGATCATGGTATATGTAGTCCTTCGACCTAAGATCAGCAAGGTTCCCTACATGTGAGTCACATACTTTGATACTTTCCTTTGTTGCTCGTAACTGAGTGAACTTGAAGGAGGTCATTGGGTATGTCACATATCATGCGGAGGGATTTGTATGATCAAGATGGGATTTGTCCCTCCTATGTAACAGGAGTGATATCTTCGGGCCCCTTGATAGAGTGAGACTTAGAAAATGCATGGCCATGCTCGGATGAGTTGATATACGATATCAATGTCATCAGTTTAAGTTGGTCTACTCGGTAATCAAGAAACCAAAGATTGGGCTATACGAGAGTGACACATTCCATGTCTCGTGCTTAGTCTTGATATCTTGGACAAAGGGACAATGGCATATATCGGTGATGATCATAAAGGTTTAGTCGAATCATCGACAATCTTGTCACTTGGGTAGCAATGATGTGTTGCTAGACACCGCTCATTGCTTATGATCATAAATGTGATTTATGATCATTGCCTAACGTGGTAAGAGCCTATTGGGTCGCACACATAGAGCTATTTGGATCATTAGAGTGCATGGGCTAATTATTTGGGTTATGGTTTCACTTTAATTTCGTATTAATAATGGGCCCAAGAGTTGAGCCATTATTAAGCCCGAAATTAAAGCCTAATTGGATTAGGGCTTTGAAACCCATTAGGCCTGGAAGTTGAGTCTCACTATAAATACAACTTTTAGTGAGAAATTCGCAGGTCTCCTTGCCCTAGCCTCCCAAAAGGACAGCCGCACTCTTCTCTTGCAATTCCTTGGAGGACGCAAGCTAGCACTGCGAGCGCAAGAGAAACGCATCTGCCGGGACGTGGTGGAAGCATGGTGATCCCGAGAGGCTCGTGTGGATACCATAGAGAGCCTGAACACGTCAACTGTTCAGGTTTTGTGATTCGACTCTACAGTTGAGTGAGAGATCTCAACCGAAAATTAGGTATGAAAATTTTCGAACACCCGGTTTACCCCGTTTCACTTGGATCCTAGAGGGTTTCGGTTAAATTCCGCTGCGCTGTTTGGCTCCCGAAACCCAACAGTGGTATCAGAGCTACTGGTGAAACCCTAAATCGGGATTGAGTGTTGAATCGCATGATGTTATGTGTTCGGTTGCTTTTCGGCCATGATTAATTAGATTGATTCATGATGCATGAAACCGGAACTCGTAATGAACATATGACATATATGAAGAAATGACACTAATTGGTTAATGAGATTAACCCGAAATTGATAGGTATGAGATACCTATATGGATTAGGATTCTTGCAATAGTTGCAAAAACCCTAGCTTTGTTTGGATTCAGCCTATTCGGGCACCGAAAATAAGGTATTTTTGGTGGCTCGAATGGAGGAGTCTCGGGTGCCTACTTGCTCGAAATAGAAGATTTCGGGCTAAGCAATTGTAAGACAATTTTTTGCGCCTGGGGGGCGCTGCCCCCCTCGCAACCCCCCGTAAGGGCGGCTCCCCTTGACCCCGTTCGCTGACCGGTCAGCGGAACCACCGCCCGCTGACCGGCCAGCGGGACCGCCGTATGCGAAGCGCCACATAAATAAAAACTGGTTAATCAACGCACGAAAATTGGCATGCATCTTTGTTGAATGAGATTTGACATGATATGCTGATTGGTGTTTGAAGCATGGTGCATGGTTATAGCCCTTGATTGGTTGTACTTGTAAATACGGCCTGCGAGTCGTGCCTTTTCTTATCACTCTCATTGTACATTCTCTTCTCACCTTACTCCCCTCGAATGTAACTCGAGGTTTCTATTATTGATGTAATGGTGCATTATGGGATCATCCAAGGTGGTATGTCCAAGGATCATCCAAGGTGGTATGTCCAAGGAGGTGACAACAAAAGGGCAACCAAGAAAGGAAGAGAAGGAGCTTGTGAAGACTCTTTTCTTTTCTTAGGCTTTTATGATATTCTCATTGGCTTGAGAATATCGCATAGTTTGGGCTATAACCATGTCACGTTTACTTTCTTGTACGCATGAGATGCATGTTTTATATTTGTATGTGATGCATGTATAAAACAACCGGAGATAACAAATTGGTGAGATCAAAAGAAAAATCCCTCAAACAAATATTAAGTCATTAAATGTGATGCCTTCCAAATGTTGGCACTCGTCAAGACTTTGATCAACATTAGGTGGGTTTGCCAAAGCAAAGCACCTATGTTCATCTTGGTAAGGCGCGATGGGATAATAGTGATATCCAAACTGCTAACTTTGGGTTCGACTTAACTAAGTCATCCTAATAGGATTAGGGACTTAGAGGCATAGAGTTGGGCTTAAGTTCATGAGATGAGCTTGGACAAGTGTTGTTCACCCAACTATCCAAGAGTTGCATAAGATGCAATTGGCAAGGAGTTGCCTACCTAAATAGCTGTAACTTGAGAGAAAAGCCAAAGCTGACTCAGGTTGTGGTCAAATATGGATCTTGGCCCACTAGAATACCTTAGCGCTGAGGTGTTCCGAAATAATATCGAGGGTTATTATTTTGAGGAAAATAGTGGGAGTATCATTTAATAAAAGTCCTTATTAAATGAATTAAAATACATGACTCTTACACTGCATATTTACTGTTGTAGATAACCATGGCACAAAACACATCGACACTTTTGTTGCGATCGATCCTTGAGAAGGAAAAACTGAATGGGACCAACTTTCTCAAATGGTACCGAAACTTGAGGATAGTCCTCAAACAAGAGAGAAAGGCTTATGTCCTAGAGCAGCCCATTCTGAATGAGCCTGCTGCCACTGCTCCAAGAGCTGAAAGGGATGCTCACAAGAGGCATTCTGATGATGCTTTGGATGTTGCATGCCTCATGCTTATTACCATGGAATCTGAGCTTCAGAAGCAACATGAGAACATGGGGGCGTTCGATATGATCGAACATCTCAAAATGCTTTTCCAAGAGCAAGCTAGGCATGAGAGGTTTGAGACCTCTAAGGCATTGTTTCAGTGCAAGATGTCTGAGGGAAGTCCCGTGGGTCCTCATGTGCTCAAGATGATTGGGTACATTGAGAATCTTGAGAATTTGGGATTTGCTCTTCAGAAAGAGTTGGCTATTGATGTAGTCTTGCAATCGTTGCCTGAAAGCTACAGTCAGTTTGTCATGAACTATAACATGAATGACCTTGACAAGTCCCTCCCTAAATTGCTCAACATGTTGAGAACTGCTGAACAAAACCTTAAGAAGGCTAAGCCCATTTTGATGGTTCAAAAGGGAAAGGGAAAGGGAAAAGCCAACAAGAAGAAGGATAAAGCTAATGGAAAGTCCAATGCTAATTCTTCTTCAGCTGCACTGAAACCAAAGGGTGGTGTGGCAAAGGAAGGGGAGTGCTTCCATTGTAAGCAACCTGGACACTGAAAGCACAACTGCAAGCTCTATCTTGAAGAACTTGCTAAGGAAAAGGGAAGTAAGACTTCCACTTCAGGTATTTTTGTTATAAAGGCTAACTTTTCTACTTCCTCATCTTGGGTATTTTCTACTTCCTCATCTTGGGTATTGGATACTGGTTGTGGATCTCACATTTGTGCAAATGTGCAGTATCTAAGTAGAAGTAGAAGTAGAAGATTGGCCCGAGGTGAAGTGGACCTACGTGTTGGAAATGGAGCAAGGGTTGCTGCCTTAGCCGTAGGGACTTATGTTCTCACTTTACCTAGTGGATTTGTTTTAGAATTAGACAACTGCTATTTTGTGCCTACTTTTAGTAGAAATTTGATTTCTGTTTCTTGTTTGGACAAGAAAGGTTTTTCATTTATAATAAAGGACAAATGTTGTTCTATTTATTTGAATGAAATCTTTTATGGTAGCGCTCAACTCAGCAATGGCTTGTATGTTCTAGACCTCGAAGATCCAATCTATAATGTGAATACCAAGAAGGTCAGATTAAATGATTGGAACCTGACCTATCTCTGGCACTATCGCTTGGTCTATATAAATGAGACCCACATATCCAAGCTCCATAAGGATGGACTCTTGGACTCATTTGATTTTGAATCATATGAGACATGTGAGTCATGTTTGTTGGGCAACATGACCGAAGCCCCATTCACAGGGCAAAGTGAAAGGGCTAAGGACTTACTAGGACTCATACATAGTGATGTATGTGGCCCTATGTCTACACAAGCTAGAGGAGGTTCCCAATACTTCATTACTTTCACTGATGACTTCAGCAGATATGGCCATGTGTCTCTTATGAGACACAAGTCAGAATCCTTTGACAAGTTCAAAGAATTCAAGAATGAAGTAGAGAATCAACTCGGGAAGAGTATCAAAGTACTTCAACAAGATCGAGGTGGAGAGTACTTGGATCGAGAATTCCTTGACTATCTGAAAGAGTGTGGTATAGTATCACAACTCACTCCACCAGGTACACCTCAATAGAATGGTGTATCTAAAAGGAGAAATCGAACTCTGTTAGACATGGTTCGCTCTATGATGAGTCAAGCTGACCTTCCAAACTCCTTTTGGGGACATGTTCTAAAGACAGCCGCTTTTACACTAAACCGAGTTCCATCTAAATCGGTTCAAAAGACACCATATGAGATATGGAGTGGGAGGCGTCCCAATTTGTCTTTTATGAAGATTTGGGGCTGTGATGCTTATGTGAAACGTCAATCCTCTGACAAACTAGGGCCCAAATCTTAAAAATGTCTTTTTGTTGGGTATCCCAAAGAAACAAAGGGTTACTATTTCTACAATCCTTCTGAGCAAAAAGTGTTTGTTGCTCGAACTGGTGTCTTTTTAGAGAAAGAGTTTATCTCTAAAGAAACTAGTGGGAGGAAAGTAGAAATTGAAGAAAATCAAGAACAACAAGGAGACATTGAACCTGAAATGGAACCTGAACAGACACCACAAGATGTTGTAGTTCAAAAGTTTATTCCTGTGGCACAGAGCCCATATAGGTCTGGTAGGATTCGGCGTGAGCCTGAGAGATATGAATTTCTTGTGACTCACACCGGTGATGTGATGCTCATGGATTCGGATGAGCCCACAACCTGCCAACAAGCTATGTCAGGGCCTGACTTTAAGAAGTGGCTAGTGGCCATGAAATCCGAGATGGAATCCATGTTTGACAACCAAGTATGGACTTTGGTTGACCCACCTGAAGGGGTAAAACCCATAGGGTGCAAATGGGTTTTCAAGAAGAAAACTAACATGGATGGTAATGTGATTACCTTTAAGGGACGATTGGTTGCAAAAGGTTTCAAGCAAATTCATGGTATTGACTATGATGAAACTTTTTCACCAGTTGCTATGCTTAAATCCATCCGACTTTTGTTTCCTATTGCTGCACACTATGATTATGAGATATGGCAAATGGATGTCAAAACCGCATTCCTAAATGGAAAGCTACTTGAGGATGTGTACATGACACAACCTGAGGGTTTTGTCACTCCTGAGAATGCCAATAAAGTGTGCAAGTTGCAAAGGTCCATTTATGGACTGAAGCAAGCTTCTCGAAGTTAGAATCTTCATTTTGATGAAGCAATGAAATAGTTTGGTTTTATCAAAAATGAAGATGAACCTTGTGTCTACAAGAAGGTTAGTGGGAACGCTATTGCCTTCTTGGTGCTGTATGTAGATGACATACTACTCATCGGGAATGACATTCCTGAGCTACAGTCTGTGAAGACTTGGCTAGGGAAATGTTTCTCTACGAAGGACTTGGGTGAAGCAGCCTATGTGTTAGGCATCAGGATCTATAGAGATAGATCTAGAAAGCTTCTTGGCCTAAGTCAAAGTACATATATTGACAAGGTGCTAAAGAGGTTTAGCATGTAAGATTCCAAGAAAGGATTCTTGCCCATGTCACATGGTATCACTCTTTCTAGATCTTAGTGTCCGAGTACACCCGAGGAGAGAGAGTGCATGAGTAAGATTCCATATGCCTCAGCAATTGGATCTATCATGTATGCCATGATATGTACTCATCCTGATGTCTTAGATGCCTTGAGCATGATGAGTAGGTACCAATCAAACCCCAGTGAGAGTCACTACACAGCTGTTTAGAACATCCTTAAGTACTTACGAAGGACTAAGGATGCATTCTTGGTCTTTGGAGGTGAAGATGAGCTCGTTGTAAAGGGTTACACCGATGCAAGCTTCCAATCCTATAAGGATGATTTTAGATCACAATCTGGTTATGTGTTTTGTATTGGTGGTGGTGCTGTGAGCTGGAAGAGTTCAAAGCAAGAGATAGTAGCTGACTCTACAAGAGAATCTGAGCACATTGCCGCCTCTGATACTGCGAAGGAGGCAGTTTGGATCAAGAAGTTTATCAGGGAACTTGGAGTGGTTCCAAGCATTGCCGACCCGATAGAGCTCTGTTGTGATAACAATTGAGCAATTGCACAGGCTAAGGAACCTCAATCTCACTAGCGATCCAAACACATACTTCACCGCTATCATCTCATCAGGGAGATCATCGAGAGGGGTGATATAAGGATATGCAGGACTTCAACAGACAGCAACATTGCTGATCCACTGACAAAGCCCCTTACGCAGCAAAAGCATGATAGCCATTCTAGGTCCATCGGTATTAGATACATGGATGATTGGCTTTTAGTGCAAATGGGAGATTGTTAGTGTTGTGCCCAAAAAGCCAATCATGAGATGATTGTATTTTTTTCACATTGAGTCATGATATTTTATTAAGGCATTAATCCAACAATTATGTTTGTTGTTCTATTTCTGCGTAACATAATAAACAAAATTGTAACCCTAGAATAATGATATTCTCAAACGTCCCTAGTATAGTATTATTATGGAGTGAGTTGCAATAATACATAATGACTAGCATATGTGGAGACTAATATGAGATATGTAGTCTATAGATGGGTAAAAGTTGGAGAACTTGTGTACTGGACCGATCGACCATGAGAACACTACATGGATTGTTATATGAGTGTCATAAGTGATTCTCATAGTGATCATGGTATATGTAGTCCTTCAACCTAAGATCAACAAGGTTCCCTACATGTGAGTCACATACTTTGATACTTTCCTTTGTTGCTTGTAACTGAATGAACCTGAAAGAGGTCATTGGGTATGTCACATATCTTGCGGAGGGATTTGTATGATCAAGATGGGATTTGTCCTTCCTATGTAATGAGAAAGATATCTTCGAGTCCCTTGATAAAGTGAGACTTAGAAAAATCCATGGCCACGCTCGGATGAGTTGATATACGATATCAATGCCATCAGTTTAAGTTGGTATACTCGGTAATCAAGATACCAAAGATTGAGCTATACGATAGTGACACATTCCATGTCTCATGCTTAGTCTTTATACCTTGGACAAATGGACAATGGTATATATCGGGGATGATTATAAAAGTTTAGTCGGATCACCGACAATCTTGTCACTTAGGTAGCAATGATGTGTTGCCAGACACCGCTCATTGCTTATGATCATAAATTTGATTCATGATCATTGCCAATGTGGTAAGAGCCTATTGGGTCACACACATAGAGCTATTTGGATCATTAGAGTGCATGGGCTAATTATTTGGGCTATGATTTCACTTTAATTTCATATTAATAATTGGCCCAAGAGTTGAGCCATTAGTAATACAGAAATTAAAGCCTAATTGGGTTAGACTAGGCCTGGAAGTTGAGTCTCACTATAAATACAACTTTTAGTGAGAAATTCGTAGGTCTCCTTGCCCTAGCCACCCAAAAAGGTCAGCCACATTCTTCTCTTGCAATTCCTTGGAAGACACAAGCTAGCATTGTGAGCACAAGAGAAACGCATCTGCTGGGACGTCATGGAAGCGTGGTGTTCCTGAAAGGCTCATGTGGATACCATAAAGAGTTTGAACACATCAACTGTTCAAGTTTTGTGATTCGACTCTACAGTTGAGTGAGAGATCTCAACAGAAAATTAAGTGTGAAAATTTTTTAACATCAAGTTTGCCCCGTTTTACTTGGATCCTGGAGGGTTTCGGTTAAATTCCGCTGCTGTTTGGCTCCCGAAACCCATTTGGTGGGTCGACGTTTAAATTGAAAAAATTGGCATGCATTTTGTTGAATGAGATTTGACATGATATGCTGATTGGTGTTTGAAGCATGGTGCATGGTTATAGCCCTTGATTGGTTGTACTTGTAAATACGGCCTGCGAGTCGTGCCTTTTCTTATCACTCTCATTGTACATTCTCTTCTCACCTTACTCCCCTCGAATGTAACTCGAGGTTTCTATTATTGAT
The DNA here is from genome assembly GCA_005392925.1 of Aquilaria sinensis. Taxonomy (NCBI): domain Eukaryota; kingdom Viridiplantae; phylum Streptophyta; class Magnoliopsida; order Malvales; family Thymelaeaceae; genus Aquilaria; species Aquilaria sinensis. The sequence goes on from SMDT01000391.1 coordinate 27,686, forward strand.
GTAATGGTGCATTATGGGATCATCCAAGGTGGTATGTCCAAGGAGGTGACAACAAAAGGGCAACCAAGAAAGGAAGAGAAGGAGCTTGTGAAGACTCTTTTCTTTTCTTAGGCTTTTATGATATTCTCATTGGCTTGAGAATATCGCATAGTTTGGGCTATAACCATGTCACGTTTATTTCTTGTAAGCATGAGATGCATGTTTTATATTTGTATGTGATGCATGTATAAACAACCGGAGATAACAAATTGGTGAGATCAAAAGAAAAATCCCTCAAACAAATATTAAGTCATTAAATGTGATGGTGTTCCAAAATAATATCGAGGGTTATTATTTTGAGGAAAACAGTGGGAGTATCGTTTAATAAAAGTCCTTATTAAATGAATTAAAATACATGACTCTTACACTGCATATTTACTGTTGTAGATAACCATGGCACAAAACACATCGACACTTTCGTTGCGATCGATCCTTGAGAAGGAAAAACTGAATGGGACCAACTTTCTCAAATGGTAACGAAACTTGAGGATAGTCCTCAAACAAAAGAGAAAGGCTTATGTCCTAGAGCAGCCCATTCCGAATGAGCCTGCTGCCACTGCTCCAAGAGCTGAAAGGGATGCTCACAAGAGGCATTCTGATGATGCTTTGGATGTTGCATGCCTCATGCTTATTACCATGGAATCTGAGCTTCAGAAGCAACATGAGAACATGGGGGCGTTCGATATGATCGAACATCTCAAAATGCTTTTCCAAGAGCAAGCTAGGCATGAGAGGTTTGAGACCTCTAAGGCATTGTTTCAGTGCAAGATGTCTGAGGGAAGTCCCGTGGGTCCTCATGTGCTCAAGATGATTGGGTACATTGAGAATCTTGAGAATTTGGGATTTGCTCTTCAGAAAGAGTTGGCTATTGATGTAGTCTTGCAATCGTTGCCTGAAAGCTACAGTCAGTTTGTCATGAACTATAACATGAACGACCTTGACAAGTCCCTCCCTGAATTGCTCAACATGTTGAGAACTGCTGAGCAAAACCTTAAGAAGGCTAAGCCCATTTTGATGGTTCAAAAGGGCAAGGGAAAGGGAAAAGCCAACAAGAAGAAGGATAAAGCTAATGGAAAGTCCAATGCTAATTCTTCTTCAGCTGCACTGAAACCAAAGGGTGGTGTGGCAAAGGAAGGGGAGTGCTTCCATTGTAAGCAACCTGGACACTGGAAGCGCAATTGCAAGCTCTATCTTGAAGAACTTGCTAAGGAAAAGGGAAGTAAGACTTCCACTTCAGGTATTTTTGTTATAGAGGCTAACTTTTCTACTTCCTCATCTTGGGTATTGGATACTGGATGTGGATCTCACATTTGTGCAAATGTGCAGGATCTAAGTAGAAGTAGAAGATTGGCCCGAGGTGAAGTGGACCTACGTGTTGGAAATGGAGCAAGGGTTGCTGCCTTAGCCGTAGGGACTTATGTTCTCACTTTACCTAGTGGATTAGTTTTAGAATTAGACAACTGCTACTTTGTGCCTACTATTAGTAGAAATTTGATTTCTGTTTCTTGTTTGGACAAGAAAGGTTTTTCATTTATAATAAAGGACAAATGTTGTTCTATTTATTTGAATGAAATCTTTTATGGTAGTGCTCAACTTAGCAATGGGTTGTATGTTCTAGACCTCGAAGATCCAATCTATAATGTGAATACCAAGAAGGTCAGATTAAATGATTCAAACCTGACCTATCTCTGGCACTGTCGCTTGGGCTATATAAATGAGACCCGCATATCCAAGCTCCATAAGGATGGACTCTTGGACTCATTTGATTTTGAATCATATGAGACATGTGAGTCATGTTTGTTGGGCAAGATGACCAAAGCCCCATTCACAGGGCAAAGTGAAAGGGCTAATGACTTACTAGGACTCATACATAGTGATGTATGTGGCCCTATGTCTACACAAGCTAGAGGAGGTTTCCAATACTTCATTACTTTCACTGATGACTTCAGCAGATATGGCTATGTGTATCTTATGAGACACAAGTCAGAATCCTTTGAAAAGTTCAAAGAATTCAAGAATGAAGTAGAGAATCAACTCGGGAAGAGTATCAAAGTGCTTCGATCAGATCGAGGTGGAGAGTACTTGGATCGAGAATTCCTTGACTATCTGAAGGAGTGTGGTATAGTATCACAACTCACTCCACCAGGTACACCTCAATGGAATGGTGTATCTGAAAGGAGAAATCGAACTCTGTTAGACATGGTTCGCTCTATGATGAGTCAAGCTGACCTTCCAAACTCCTTTTGGGGACATGTTCTAGAGACAGCCGCTTTTACACTAAACCGAGTTCCATCTAAATCGGTTCAAAAGACACCATATGAGATATGGAGTGGGAGGCGTCCCAATTTGTCTTTTATGAAGATTTGGGGCTGTGACGCTTATGTGAAACGTCAATCCTCTGACAAACTAGGGCCCAAATCTCAAAAATGCCTTTTTGTTGGGTATCCCAAAGAAACAAAGGGTTACTATTTCTACAATCCTTCTGAGCAAAAAGTGTTTGTTGCTCGAACTGGTGTCTTTTTAGAGAAAGAGTTTATCTCTAAAGGAACTAGTGGGAGGAAAGTAGAACTTGAAGAAATTCAAGAACAACAAGGAGACATCGAACCTGAAATGGAACCTGAACAGACACCACAAGATGTTGTGGTTCAAGAGTCTGTTCCTGTAGCACAGAGCCCACGTAGGTCTGGTAGGATTCGGCGTGAGCCTGAGAGATATGGATTTCTTGTGACTCACACTGGTGATGTGATGCTCATGGATCAAGATGAGCCCACAACCTACCAACAAGCTATGTCGGGGCCTGACTCTGAGAAGTGGCTAGTGGCCATGAAATCCGAGATGGAATCCATGTATGAAAACCAAGTATGGACTTTGGTTGACCCACCTGAAGGGGTAAAACCCATAGGGTGCAAATGGGTTTTCAAGAAGAAAACTGACATGGATGGTAATGTGATTACCTTTAAGGGACGATTGGTTGCAAAAGGTTTCAAGCAAATTCATGGTATTGACTATGATGAAACTTTTTCACCAGTTGCTATGCTTAAATCCATCCGAATTTTGTTTGCTATTGCTGCACACTATGATTATGAGATATGGCAAATGGATGTCAAAACTGCATTCCTAAATGGAAAGCTACTTGAGGATGTGTACATGACACAACCTGAGGGTTTTGTCACTCCTGAGAATGCCAATAAAGTGTGCAAGTTGCAAAGGTCCATTTATGGACTGAAGCAAGCTTCTCGAAGTTGGAATCTTTCGTTTTGATGAAGCAATCAAAGAGTTTGGTTTTATCAAAAATGAAGATGAACCTTGTGTCTACAAGAAGGTTAGTGGGAGCGCTATTGTCTTCTTGGTGTTGTATGTAGATGACATACTACTCATCGGGAATGACATTCCTGAGCTACAGTCTGTGAAGACTTGGCTAGGGAAATGTTTCTCTATGAAGGACTTGGGTGAAGCAGCCTATGTGTTAGGCATCAGGATCTATAGAGATAGATCTAGAAAGCTTCTTGGCCTAAGTCAAAGTACATATATTGACAAGGTGCTAAAGAGGTTTAGCATGCAAGATTCCAAGAAAGGATTCTTGCCCATGTCACATGGTATCACTCTTTCTAGATCTCAGTGTCCGAGTACACCCGAGGAGAGAGAGCGCATGAGTAAGATTCCATATGCCTCAGCAATTGGATCTATCATGTATGCCATGATATGTACTCATCCCGATGTCTCATATGCTTTGAGCATGACGAGTAGGTACCAATCGAACCCCGGTGAGAGTCACTGGACAGCTGTTAAGAACATCCTTAAGTACTTACGAAGGACTAAGGATGCATTCTTGGTCTTTGGAGGTGAAGATGAGCTCGTTGTAAGGGGTTACACCGATGCAAGCTTCCAATCCGATAAGGATGATTTTAGATCGCAATCTGGTTATGTGTTTTGTATTGGTGGTGGTGCTGTGAGCTGGAAGAGTTCAAAGCAAGAGACAGTAGCTGACTCTACAACAGAATCTGAGTACATTGCCGCCTCTGATGCTGTGAAAGAGGCAGTTTGGATCAAGAAGTTCATCACTGAACTTGGAGTGGTTCCAAGCATTGTCGACCCGATAGAGCTCTATTGTGACAACAATGGAGCAATCGCACAGGCTAAGGAACCTCGATCTCACCAGCGATCCAAACACATACTCCGACGCTATCATCTCATCAGGGAGATCATCGAGAGGGGTGATGTAAGGATATGCAGGACTTCGACAGACAGCAACATTGCTGATCCACTGACAAAGCCCCTTACGCAGCAGAAGCATGATAGCCATTCTAGGTCCATCGGTATTAGATACATGGATGATTGGCTTTTAGTGCAAGTGGGAGATTGTTAGTATTGTGCCCAAAAAGCCAATCATGAGATGATTGTATTTTTTGCACATTGAGTCATGATATTTTATTGAGGCATTAATCCAGCAATTATGTTTGTTGTTTTGTTTCTGCGTAACGTAATAAGCATAACTGTAACCCTAGAATAATGATATTCTTAAACGCCCCTAGTCTAGTATTATTGTGGAGCGGGTTGCAATAATACATAATGACTAGCATATGTGGAGACTAATATGAGATATGTAGTCTACATATGGGTACAAGTTGGAGAACTTGTGTACTGGACCGACCCACCATGAGAACACTTCATGGATCGTTATATGAGTGTCATAAGTGATTCTCATAGTGATCATGGTATATGTAGTCCTTCGACCTAAGATCATCAAGGTTCCCTACATGTGAGTCACATACTTTGATACTTTCCTTTGTTGCTCGTAACTGAGTGAACTTGAAGGAGGTCATTGGGTATGTCACATATCATGCGGAGGGATTTGTATGATCAAGATGGGATTTGTCCCTCCTATGTAACGGGAGTGATATCTTCGGGCCCCTTGATAGAGTGAGACTTAGAAAATGCATGGCCATGCTCGGATGAGTTGATATACGATATCAATGTCATCAGTTTAAGTTGGTCTACTCGGTAATCAAGAAACCAAAGATTGGGCTATACGAGAGTGACACATTCCATGTCTCGTGCTTAGTCTTGATATCTTGGACAAAGGGACAATGGCATATATCGGTGATGATCATAAAGGTTTAGTCGAATCATCGACAATCTTGTCACTTGGGTAGCAATGATGTGTTGCTAGACACCGCTCATTGCTTATGATCATAAATGTGATTTATGATCATTGCCAACGTGGCAAGAGCCTATTGGGTCGCACACATAGAGCTATTTGGATCATTAGAGTGCATGGGCTAATTATTTGGGTTATGGTTTCACTTTAATTTCGTATTAATAATGGGCCCAAGAGTTGAGCCATTATTAAGCCCGAAATTAAATCCTAATTGGATTAGGGCTTTGAAACCCATTAGGCCTGGAAGTTGAGTCTCACTATAAATACAACTTTTAAGTGAGAAATTCGAAGGTCTCCTTGTCCTAGCCTCCCAAAAGGACAGCCGCACTCTTCTCTTGCAATTCCTTGGAGGACGCAAGCTAGCACTGCGAGCGCAAGAGAAACGCATCTGCCGGGACGTGGTGGAAGCGTGGTGATCCCGAGAGGCTCGTGTGGATACCATAGAGAGCCTGAACACGTCAACTGTTCAGGTTTTGTGATTCGACTCTACAGTTGAGTGAGAGATCTCAACCGAAAATTAGGTATCAAATTTTCGAACACCTGGTTTACCCCGTTTCACTTGGATCCTGGAGGGTTTCGGTTAAATTCCGCTGCGCTGTTTGGCTCCCGAAACCCAACAGTTCATATTCCCTTACTAACATGTTTCCCTATTCCAGTAAATCAAATTCTACTTGTACCTGATCTTTGAGAGCTTCATTGACATACAGTTGTTGGAATACTTTAAGGAACTTAACCCACCTCATAGGTTTTTTCTTCCTTCTGGGTTTCCTTTCATTCTTACTCATATATGGCCATTGTACTATCCTCCACCAAAGCTCTACACTCCCTTCCAACTTAAAGGTAGCTAGTAACACCTTTTAAGTGGATGTAACTTCCATTCTTTCACATACCTTCCCTATCTTTTAAATCCAAAATTTAGCCTCTTCTGGATCACCACTACCTTTAAACTCTATGTGCCCCCACCTCACAAAAAGAGGAGAATTACAAGTGTGGCATAATGGTCAAAAAACCATTATATTGTGTAATTATTTTTGTAGTGATTGAAGTATGAGGGGTAAAAGGTATAATGAACACCTCCTTAAAAGTGTTTTAAGTTGGTAACTTGGCCCCCAAGAAAATCTTTAAGGATTGCTTGTTTTTCAAGTAACCTATGGGCCTGTTTGTAAGGTTTTGGAAATTTGGGTACTTAATTGCAAAAATCTCAAGAAAGAGCCTTGGAGTTATGGGAAGGATATGAATGGTATGAAAGTGCTATTGGAGGACCAAATTGTTCACGGAAGACAAGTTTGGACAAAGGAAACACTTGTTAGTGTTGTGCCCAAAAGCCAATCATAAGATTATTGTATTTTTGCACATTGAGTCATGATATTTTATTAAGGCATTAATCCAGCAATTATGTTTGTTATTTTGTTTTTGCGTAACATAATAAACATAATTGTAACCCTAGAATAATGATATTCTCAAATGTCTCTGGTATAGTATTATTGTGGAGCGGGTTACGATAATACATAACGACTAGCATATGTGGAGACTAATATGAGATATTTAGTCTACATATGGGTACAAGTTGGAGAACTTGTGTACTGGACCGACCCACCATGAGAACACTACATGGATCGTTATATGAGTGTCATAAGTGATTCTCATAATGATCATGGTATATGTAGTCCTTTGACCTAAGGCCATCAAGGTTCCCTACATGTGAGTCATATACTTTGATACTTCCCTTTGTTGATCATAACTGAGTGAACTTGAAGAAGGTTATTAGGTATGTCACATATCATGCGGAGGGATTTGTATGATCAAGATGGGATTTGTCCCTCCTATGTAACAGGAGTAATATCTTTGGGCCATTTGATAGAGTGAGACTTAGAAAATGCATGGCCATGCTTGGATGAGTTGATATATGATATCAATGTCATTAGTTTAAGTTAGTCTACTTGGTAATCAAGAAACCAAAGATTGGGCTATACGAGAGTGACACATTCCAAGTCTCATGCCTATTCTTGATATCTTGGACAAAGGAAAAATGACATATATGGGTAATGATCATAAAGGTTTAGTCGAATCACCGATAATCTTGTCACTTGGGTTGCAATGATGTGTTGCTAGACATCACTCATTGCTTATGATCATAAATGTGATTTTTGATCATTACCAACGTGGTAAAAGCTTATTGGGTCACACACATAGAGCTATTTGGATTATTAGAGTGCATGGGCTAAATATTTGGGTTATGGTTTCATAATAATTTTGTGTTAATAATGGGCCCAAAAGTTGAGCCATTATTAAGCCCGAAATTAAAGACTAATTAGATTAGGGCTTTGAAACCAGCTCTCAGGAATGGGTTGGACTTCGGTGAGAAGCAAACATATTCAGTCACCAGAACACTAACCTCGAAAGTGCTAAGGGAAGAAAGACTAAAGAAAAAACCAATTTTGGGAGATAGCAACCTTTTAGATGCAGGAAAAACACCGTAAAAGGTTGTTGGAAATCACTCTGGTGTTAAAAGCACTGCCTTTAGATGACAAGAAAGCTAGAGAGGAAAAAGCAGAGAAGTGAGAAAAACCCTAGGGAGAGATGGCTTTATATAAGCCCAAAGAGGGCAGGCGAAACGACACCATAATGACCCTCTATAGGCGAAGACATGTAACCAATGTAATAGACAGGAAACATAGCCATTGATCTGGTAACACGTGTCACACAGTGAGAGAAACAAGGGCATGGCTCCTGATTTGTGAAATCCATATTGCACAAACCAAAGTGACACAACTGCTCATCCATAAAGATAGAATGATCCACTCGCAGATGGAGGGAATAAAAACCCTAAGGAAAAGGCAGCTTTTTTTGCACTGAAGGTGTGACCTCATAAAAAGTGGGAATTTAACTTCATGCAATGTCTTCACTAGAGGTTTAACCTTGCCAAAATGGATTACAACCAAAAAATTCCAAAAGTATGCCAAGATTACAACATCCACAAAAGAAGGGATCTCGAAGTACAAAGCCTAAACTGATCAGATTAAATGGAGTTATCTCAAAGGATTAAGCTTGGCCAAAGGAAGTTCTTGAACAGAGGGTAGCCCTAGTTGATTTGAACCGAAGATACAACTTTGGCTCCTCAGAGGGGGCATATGATAGCTAAAGGACTATCATCCATAGAACCTTATTGTTAGCAGACCTAACAACACCTTCAGAATATGAGGCAACCAACCTTGGGAAATAGATTTACACCATCCTCGGAAAGGGATACAACCAACCTTAGGAAAAAGGCTTTACGCCGCCCACTGAGATGTACATGAAAAACCTTGGAACATAAGCCTACCACCCTCAATAGAAGGATACCTCCTGAGAATGGTCTGCGCAGCCGATGGGCTTTCCCTAGTCACCTTTAGGGGAAACTTTACGTCCAAAGGGGTCTTCAATCCCCGCAGGGTCCTAAGGGGAAAATGACAAATACCATTGAAGGATCTATGATAGAAACCTCATGAACGCCCCTACCCTCTAGGCATAACCGCATACGGCCATGTTACCACCTCACAAAAATGGGAGAATTACAAGTGTGTCATAATGGCTAAAAACCATTATATTGTGTAATTCTCACCATAGTGATTGAAGTGTAGGGGGTAAAAGAAATGATCAACACCTCCTTAAAAGTGTTCTAAGTTGGTAACTTTTCTCCCAAGAAAAGCCTTAAGGATTGCTTGTTTGTCAAGCAACCTATGGCCTTTTTTATGAGATTTTGGAAATTCAGGTACTCAATTGCAAAAATTTCACAAAAGAGATTTGGAGAGTTATGGGAAGGATATGAATGGTATGAAAGTGCTATTGGAGGGCCAAATTGCTTACAAAAGACCAGTATGGACAAAGGAAAACACAAAAAGGCTTTAAGGACTTAAGTGTCCTATTATGTGCCTTTGGTTGTCCATGCTTATCACCTAAGTCAAATGGAAGCTTTGTGCCATTATCCCATATAAGGAAGGGCTGCTATAGCATGGGATAAGGAATTCAAATGTGGGCCAAGAGATTAAAGTAAAGAAACCATGGTCTTGTGGCAAGGAAAACAATAGAAAGCTCGGTTAAGCTTGTTAAGTGTGTTTGGTGCACTTAAGACCATAGAAGTGTCCATTCTTGTCCTTATCTCACAAATTTTAGCCTCCACCAGCAAAAAGGAAGCCAACCCTCTTCTCCACACTTCATCCATAGCGACCATACCTTTAAACTCAAAACTACTTGCAATTGTAGTCAAGGAAGCACAATTAGAAGCTATTTGGTGCTATTGCTTGAGTGCACCTAGGACAAAGCTCCAATTTTAGCATACCCATAAAGGTAAGGGCCTCTTGCTCTCATGGATTATTTACTATATTTTGAAGCATGCATAGAGTGATGGCTAAGCTTGGAAGGGTGCCATGAGCTTGATGCACCAAGCTTAGTGAGGGGAGTGCACTTATTGAAGGTTTTGTGACCTAGTGTGAAGTGCATATTGATGGCAGTGAATTTATGGGTTTCTAAAGCCCAAAAGTTAGTACTAACTAGTGTTAAAATCCTCCTAAGACCAAACATTAGCTTGAGGAGGGGGGCCATAGTAATTTACTTAAGTTTATTGCATGTTTTATGGACTAATCTATGGTTATTGTTGCTGCTGCATTTCATGTGTTTGTTAGTTGTGAATGGCTGTTGCATTTGGTTGGTATATCTTGTATATATGCATTGTAGTTTTTGTGTTTTAGTATATTTGGACGTAGGTCTTAATGATGGTTACACTGCCTATTGAATCCAAAGGCTACCCTTACTAAGTTTCTCAACCAAACTTACTCCCCTCAATTCTATTAGTTCACGTCCAGCAGAAAGATTGCATTCAAACTAACCTTTTTTATTTGAGTTTTGATTTGAAATTTTGGGTTCCATATGTCTAGTTGTTATCTGGAAAGTTTGGTGATTTTAGGAGCACATTTGTTATTTTTAGTGATGGTACTTATTGTGTTGTGCAGCAGTTGTCCAGCATCCTGTTCTGGAGTCCATTGCATCTCAGGCACTCTTGTAACCTAGGGTGGGTATTTAACTAATTTAAGATGATTTTTTAGTTCATGTATGCATGTAAATGTAGTGTATGTAAAAAGAGACAAGTATGTGAACATTTGGGTAATGTTTTGGCTATGTAGGTGATGTGGTGCAAAGCTTCCTAAGTGTGAATGATGGGATGGGTTGCTTACTTGTAAATTCTGTTTTAGCCACATATGGTTGTTAAATGTAAGGAAATGTATTTCCTATGTGTAATGGACATATGTGGGGTATCCTTGGAGGGCTTTCCCCTTGTGAATGAAGTGTTTGCACGCTTGTGAAATTTTGTATTGGCAAAATGGTCATAAAGTAACATGAAATTTGACTTTGCACTTAACGTTCTATATCTCCTTGTTTAGAAGGAATCTTTATATGAAATCTTTTTCACATCTAGAGAACATCTAGAGGTTGAACTGAGAATTGGAATTTTTGAATTTAGAGCCCTATAGTCAAAGATATGCTGTTGCAAAGTTGGCTAAGTTACTATTCATTTGGTCAAAATTTTGTAACCAACTTCAAAAATACATAACTTGGTTCATAGGTGGGCTATTGATGTAAAACAAAATTCCTTGGTTTGCTCTAAGTCTCTACTTAAGAATAGAGTAAGAGAAAATTGAGAACATCACTAGAATGATATATTTTATTAATAGAAGTTACAAATGTAGTGGCTGTTCATTAGAACTTAACAAGATTGTCTAATGTGTGGTAGCCAAGATTAAGACTTGTGCTAGTAATTTCCTTCTTTACTGCCATGGTGTGGTTGAAATGTGAAGATGTGTGTGATGGTTGGACCAATATGCATGTGCTTACATAGTGCCCAAGAGGGCCACTTGGGTATGCACACTAAGGGAAGTGTTCTGATGGCCTACAGAATATTACCAATCCTAGGAGTCTAAATGCACAATTTTGTCACCATAATTGGACTACCCCAAAGTGGATAACAGGCTAGCTGGAGACACCTCTCTCCGAAGGTATGGACCAAATCTGGCCAAACACGTGTCCTGGTCTGCTTAGGCTGAGGCATAAGGGCCTTCTCCTCCTAGCCTCCAATAAATATTCAGGGAGGCTCCTAGGTAAAACTTGAGAAACACCCATCCTTTCTATTTTCTACTCTTAACAGGTTTTCCTGTACTGACTTGGGTGTTGGAGATCCCTCCCCTGGAAACACACTCTAAGGAGCTCCTAAGCCTTATTCTTGAAGTGCTGCAGCTACTACTCAACAAAGGTCTACCAGAGGTTCAACATGTCTTGCATCGAAGATGTGCTAGAGCATCAATAGGAACCTAGAGGCTATGTGATGGGCTGTGTGTGCATTAAGCACTATGATAAGGTAGCTAGTTTGCTTTCAACAAGCATAGGTTTTTGTTCAAGTTTGGCCGAGCTTGATCAATTACCTGGAGCTCTATGTTAATTAAACCTAATGAAAGTGATCACATGAAGAAATTAGAAGAAAATATTGCTTGCTATATTAAGGAAACCATGTGTATGTGGTGTGTGTGTTTGTGTGCTTCCTTAATTGTATGCGTGTGCTAACCCTTAATTTGTATTGATGGCGTTGGGTGCCAACAGGATCTCCACTGTGTGCCGTGGAGACTGCAGCAGGGACTTTTGGAGGTGCAGATGAACCCAGGGAGAGGGTGCTCTATGTGGATCACCTGGGATGGCCGGTAACGTCTTTGGCTCGTGGTAGGAGGGCCTGCCTGAAACACTCAGAAGACAGGGGTTAAGAGGTCCTCGGAGTCTTTTTCCGGGGAAGAGCCTCCGACGCCCAAGTCAGTGCTTAGCAAAGATGGAGAAAGAGTAGTAAGCACAAGAGATTCTTGCCTGTCATGCCTGTGTTCTCTTTTCAGGGCTGAGAAGAGAGGAGAGAGAAGCCCCTTTACCTAAAAGTATTTTTGGCGGAGAGAGGAGAGAGAGAAAGCGCCCCCCTAGGCTCGGACCATTCTCCTGGTAAATATAGGAGGGGGTGAGCCGTTCGGATGGCAACACGTGTATGAATGGATACCATCCGTACTTCTGGGCGTGGGGGCCCTTAGCCGCCTGCAGGCTCTTCGGGCCGCAGCGTAGCCCTGCAAGACATAGGCTGTGATGGCGTGTTAGGGCGTGTCTGGGGCGGCGTGTCGGGGGCCGCAAGAGTACGATGTGTCAGAGGCTCCTTGATGGCTCCCGTCGTACTTCTGAGGTCCCCTAGGTTGACGTCTCGCTTTGGGGTGAAGGGCCTCTTCCCGGAGTCGTACTGGTACTTCGTCATATTTATGAGCGCCAAAGTTGGTCTCTTCAGGGGGCTAACACCTACAGGAGGTGGCTGGCGCTCCTCCTCGAAGCTAGTTCGGTCACCTTCCCGATGGAGGCGCTACGGTAGTTTCCCGAGGTTAGTATTGGCGGGCTATTGAGGTCGCATGCCGCAGGTGTTTGGCTCCCTTTTTTCGGGGGTCCTAAGGTGTTCGGGGCAATAGCACTTTGGCTATCACATGCCCCCCCTCGGAAAGCCAAAGTGGAGACTTCGGCAAGTGGTCCTTTCGGGGGCACTTTTCGGGACTCAGAGTGCGACGTTCGCAGGGGAGGTGATTTACCATGTAGGAGGTAAGCCTTGTTCGAACAGCTGTTACCTGTTTGCCTTTTGGTGTTCTCGAGATACCCAACCTCTTTACTTTTTCTGCCATGGGCTAATGGACCGTCATATCTTTGAAACTAGGCGTGTCATTTTGGAGCAGTGTGCCCGCTTTTTCAGGATGTCAGAAAACATGTCCTAGTTTCTTGTGACGGATGACACATGGCAGAAGCTCGTTGGGATGGGCACGCCTTTTTGCGAGCAAGGGGCAATTATGGCGACGTTTTGCCTCCGTGCAGCAGTTATGACGTCCTTTTGGCTGCCCTTCCTCGATCTATATAAGTCTCCTCCTGTCACACTCTTCATTTGTTTTCCTTTGCGTTTCATTCTGCTTTCATCTGCTTCCGTGCCTTTTTGTGGTGGTATTAGCGGCGGAGCGATTTTCGGCATCTTGCACGACGGCATTCAGAAATCCTGATTTCGGCAAGGCCTTCGGTGGGTTCTTCCTTCGGTTTCTGCTTTTTCTTTTTGCTTCTGAAGTTGTTTTTCTTCTCTTCAGAAGTCTCTTTTTTGGCCCGCCATGTCTTCGGCTATTCCCGAGAGCTAGCAATCTCTTATGTCTCACCCTTGTTGCTCCACTTCTGAGAAATTAGAGAGGTGGACAACTAAATTTTTCATCCCTTTGTACGCCACCACAAGATTACCCCACCTCGGTCACTTTAGCTTTATGAACCGGGATGACGAGGTTACCTTTTTTTGAGCCCAACTGAAGGCCAGACTTCAGTATCCTCTAGAGAAGATGATTTGTGACTTTTGCCAATTTCATGGCATAGCCGTGAATCAACTTCCTCCGAACTCATACTGCTATTTCAATGCCTTTCTCTACATGTGTGGGGTCTTCGGGGTAGAACCCCATTTTATCCTGTTCATGCAGTATTACAAGCTCTATCCGGTTCCGAAAGGTGGCTTTTATTTCATGCTACCTCGGGGATCTGGAAGCAAAAAATTCATGTTCACCTTCGCTACCAAGGATAGTTGGCGAGGGTGGCAAAGGAAGTTCTTCTTCCTAAAGGTGGCGGAGGCCTGGTCGCATGTTCCAACTAAGTGGGCTCGGGGAAAGCTAGAGACGGATGTTGTTGATCCCAAGAAGTTGCTAACTCCTGAGTTGGCGGTGAGGTTTGCGGACTTCGACAGACGTATCTGTGCTGTCACTGATTGGGATGCCGAGGTCCCTCCACGTTCCCTCTACCCTTTCCTGATCATGTGGAAACTCATGATCGAGGAGGTTTTTTGGGAGTTGGGGGTGGTTACGGAGCACAAGACGGATCTTGGCATGCCAGCTCCTGCTACCCAGGGGAAGGACTCTTGGCTGGTGAAGCTCCTTAGGAGCGAGCTCACTTATGAGGCATTTTTTGAAAGTATGTTTTCTCTCAAAGTTTTCCACATAAGTGCCTGTCTAGATGCTGATGTTTTCCCTCTTTTTTAGAGCTGGGCGACGAGTCCGCTGCCTACTATAAGTCTTTCTTCCTTGGTCAGGCCGAGAAGGGAGAGCAAATGAAGAAAGGCATCTCCAAGAGGCGCAAGACTACTGGGAGCGGACCGTCTTCGGCCAAGAAGGTGAAGAAGGACATCCTTCTTCCACCCCCGGAGGATGCGGCAGTAGTTGGTGTCATTGCAACTTCTACCGAGGTTGGTGACATCATTGCTACTTCCACTAAGGTTAGCGATGTCATTGCAACTTCCACCAAGGTTGCAACTCTCGCCGAGCTTGAAACAACGGCCGAGGTTCCTACCGGGTTGATTGCCCTTCCTGCTTCTTTGAGTCCCGCCACGTCGGCAGATCTTGTAGGCTCTTTGGCGGGGAGTCCCTCTGCCGAGGAGCTGGAAAAATGCCAAAGGGATAAAGGCAAACATGTTCCTACCGACGTGGAAGAGGTCCGGGACTCTGATGACGACTTTGCTGAGGTCTGGCCAGGTTTGTCTCCTGCCCCCATTTTTTATACTTATATCGTCATGACTCTGTAGAGTTAAGGGGCTTTGCCTGATTTATGTTTTCAACTTCTTCAGAGGATCTAGCATCCTCAGCTTGGATGGTGGAACATGCCCGTAGGCGGGCTCTTTGGGATTGCCACGTCCCGAAGGACAAGGTCCCAAGGGAGCCTTCTGGTCTTTTACGGAGGACATAAACCTATTCTCCGAGGACTGCAGGGAAATGGCTCCCCAAATGGAGAGGCGGGTGCTCACTCAGGCAGTTGCCGAGTAGTGCGCTTCCGAGGACTCCCTTGCCGCTAGAGTTTCTAACCATACTGCTCAGGTAATTCCTCAGGCTTCTTCATTTTTCCTCCCACTTTTTTGTCTAAGTGTTTTAGCATTCTTTGTGTAAATTTCACTAAGTACCTTTTTTTTTGCAACTTCTAGGGTATAGTGGATACCTTCGAGCTTGGGCAGCAAAGCAGTCTTCTGTCCGAGCTTGGGTCGAAGATAAACTTGAGAAGGCCAAGGTTTTTTGTGCTAACTCGGTTGTGACGAACACCGAGTTGAGCCGCATAGCTAAGGAGAGGGTTGCCAATCTTCGGGAGGAATTCTTGAAGGGCCAAGATGAGCTCTTGAAGGATTTTTCCAAGAAGATGTCTGACCTTGGTGACAAAGTAGTGAGCCTGACTTCGGCCAACGAGATCCTTCAAAAGGAAAAAGAAGGGGAATCTTCCCTTTTGGCGAAGGCGATGGCTGAGAATGCTGAACTCCAAGCCAAGGTCGACTCGCTGGAGAAGGATTCAAAGAAGAAGAAGAAGATAAAGGAGCTGGAGAAGGAGGTCGAAGACCTTCGGAAGGAGGTTTCGGATCTTCAGGATGAGGTGAACGATCTGGACGTTAAGAAAGACAAGGTTGTTCAGGCGACTAAGGTTGCCTTTCAAGACGGTTTCTACCTAGCTCATCACCAATTTTTGAAGAGATATCTAGACCTCGACCCTTCCTTTTTGGCTGCCCTGGATATTCCTGAGGGGCCTCGGTGGATTTGGTCTAAACTCTAGTTCTTCAATCTGGCGTTTGCTCCTCCTTCTGCACCGAAGGCGGCGGCTAAAGAAATAGGAGCCTGAGCTTCCCATGACGCCGGGGACCCTTAGATATTCTAAGGCCTCTGCCTTCCTCTTTTTCTTTGTATTTTTCCTCTTGTAACCTTTTTCTTGTACTTCAGACCTTCTTCAATAAATTTTCCTTCATGATTTAGTTAAGTCTTTCGAGCAATTTTTGTTTCCTAATTGTTCCGACCACTTTCAGTCAAGGGACTTCGGAAAGGCATGTTTCGCTTGCTTCCTCGGCCAATCTTCTGGTAAATGTTCGTTGTTGGCGAAGTTCCCTTAGGCAAATTTTAGCCTGTCGGCCGTATTTGGTAGACTTCACCCTTTTTGGGCATACAACCCAATCAATCTTTAGAAGGAAAACAAGACTTTCAGGAGTCGATGGACTTCAGCTTTTTTGGGCACATAACCCTATCAATGAAGAGAACCAGACTTTCAGGAGTCGATGGACTTCACCTTTTTTGGGCACATAACCCTATCAATGAGGAGACCAAGACTTTCGGGAGTCGATGGACTTCACCTTTTCTCTGCGAGTATTTTCAGATAGGGGAAAAATTCTGTACTTAGAGAAAATTTCTCACTTGTAAAATTTCTCATCTGAAATTCTAAGTATAGAATTTCTTTAAGGCTTCCGAGTGCCGTGCATTTTTTAGTTTTCCTCCTTCGGTGCCAACAAGCTTGTATACTCCCTTTCGGACCTCTTCTAGGACCAAATCTAAGGCCCTTTCCCGTTTGGCCGAGGCGCCCCATGGGTCAATTTTTGGGATTCGGACTCGGGCTTTCGGAGAACAAGGTCTCCTTTCCCTATTCCTTTTGGCCTGTCATGCAGGTTTGCGCTCCTGGCTACTTCTGATGCAAGGCCTTTCTTCCGAGCTTGGCCATTTTTCTGTGTTCGTCAACTAGGTTGAGCTTATTTCTTAACCCGAGGTCGTTTCCTCTTTCGTCGAACACTTGTATTCTAGTTGCTGGCTGTACTACTTTGAATGGATAATGGCCTTTGTACTGGAGAGGTGTCTCCCTCGTGGCCCCTCGGGGAGTTGTCTAGTATCTCCTCAGTTCATCCGAAAGTTCTCCTGGCCACTTTCCCTTTGCTTTTCCCAACCCTTTTTAATAGTCCCTCTTTATAGTTATGTTGGTTACCTCAACTTTGTCTGTTGCTCTGGGGCTGAGCTAGTGGGGCGGAGTGCGTTTCCGACGTTGGTGATGAATTCTTGGAATCCCTTGTTCATAGACTAGGGACCATTATCGGCCGCTATCACCGTCGGTATGCCAAATCTGCATATCACGTTCTTTCAGATGAATTTTTGTATATCTTTTACTGGGGTGGTTGTTAGGGGTTCTGCCTCATTCCACCTAGTGAAGTAGTCCACTGCTGCTACGCAGAACTTCACTCCTTCGGGTGCTATCGGGGGTGGCCCGGTGAGGTCTATGTCCCATACTGCAAAGAGGCAAAAGGTAATCCTTCGGGGTTATCCACTCCGAAGGCAGTCTTTGGGTGCTGGCGTGTCTTTGGCAATTTTCACGCTTGCTAGGCGAAGTGTCTTGCACCACTTTTTTGCCGATACCTTTCTGTAACTGTTAGGCTCACCTCCTAAGTGCTTGGCTTAGGCCAAGGAATATAAAGGAATGATTAGGGACTATGGGAACTAGTACAGTGATGTATGTGCAAAGCTAGAAACTTTTAGGTCCTAACTGCACACAGAAACTGGGCTATGGAAAAACTGACAGAAATCAGAGAAAGGGGATCAAATTGCACACTTAACTTGGTAGTGCAATTGAAACTACAAAATATGAGATGATGATTTCGGCCATGCAAGTTTATATGGTAACTAGTGCAATACTAGACCAAGTATGGTGGACAACAATGATAACTAGTCATATCATGTCTTCCACTAAGGCAATAATCATTATTTAACTAGTTAGACTAACTAGTGTTCACACTAGTTACTTGGCTAGTTTTATTTGGGAAAAATGGCACTTTGGAACTTGTGTTGACATCTGCATGGCATTATAGGCCATGAGGTGACTTAAGTGCCAAGTGAAACAAGTGTTTTAATGGTTCATGTGTGACTGTGAGGATGTGAGGACTATATTGCACCATGCAAGAAAATTGAGACCAAAGGTTAGCTTAATTGCCAACTTGAATACATGTGTCCTATGGCTGGACTTGGTCAAACCCACTTAAGCCATTTGTTTTCCATTTTGGGCTTTATTTTGCTTTGGCCGAGATCTAGCCTAGTTGGTGTTCTTGGCTTAGTTCATGAGCTTCTCCTAAATTGGTCTCGGATTCAAGCTCCATTGGAGACGTGTGGAGCCTTGGTTGAAGAATTCAAGCTTGGGAGCTTGGTTTCTGCACTAGACCATTCCAATTCAAGCTTTGTTCTTGAAGAAATGAAGAAGGACCGAGCCAACCAAGCTAGGGTTTTGAGGTAATCTTGATATATCCTTGAATACATGGTCTTTGTTCCATGAACAAGGAGTTAAAGTGTTAAATTGATGGTATTTTAGGCCAATTTGGTGAAGAACACTTTGGCTTGGAAGTTTGGAGCTTGGCCGAAAGCTTGACTTGAGGTAAACTCATGTTCTTTCCTTGATTACATGGTGTTAGTTCCATGAACAAGGAATGGCAATGCTTAATTGGTTCTATGATAGGCTAATTGAGCAAAGGAAGATTTGGCTTGGAAATATGTATTTGGCCGAGAGTTTGAGTTAAGGTAACTTGATGTTCTTCTTGGAATACATGGTAATTAATCCATGAACAAGGGTTTTTTATGCCTAATTAATTATGTGGTAGGCTAATTTGAAAGAAGAACACTTGGGCTTGAAAGTTGGTGTTTGGCCGAAAGCCATTTGAGGTAGGGTTCACTTAACACTTGACTTGCTTGGTGAATTACAATGGCTTAAGTGTTTAGAGTAGCTAACTGATGGATAAAATTGCCAAATGACCTTAGTTGCTTGATGGGCTATTGAGAATTGATTCGGTTAAAGTGTTGATTAGCTAATTAACTATTGGACATGTGCTAGAAATGCTAGTAAATGTGGCCTATTTGCTAGACATTTTGGAGCTCTAGTGGAATTGAAGTGTTTGGTGAAGTTTTTTGTGCAAATGCACATGGGCACATGTTATGGAGATTTTGGCCGAGAGCACTTTGTGGTGTGTGTGTGTGTGTTATTGTGTGCTTTGGTGAATTCTATGTGCATGCTAACCCAATTTATGTTATTGTTGCTTATATGCCTCGGTTATTATAGCATGTATATGTATATGTTTGGTTTTCCTTGTCTTTGTGTTTTTTTTGCAGGTTAAGTTGAGCTAATGGGAGGTTAAGCTTGAGTTGTATACTTAGCTTAACTAAATAAACTCTTAATTGAGTTATATTGAAAGTGAGCTCTACTGAGTTTTATAGTCACTGCCCATCCTACTTGTTTTTCAGGAAAAGATATTCGGCCTGAATAGTGTTTGCTTGCATTGTGCTTGTGTTTTGTGCTAGCTTGCTTACTTGTCAAGGCATGTGCCAATGTGTGCTTCGCTTATGGGTTTTGCGCATTACAAGTCTTATTTTACAAGTTGGCCGAGACTTATATGCTAAGTTTGCAAGCTTGTAGTGTTGGGACCTATCTAGGAGTGCAGTATGGATACTTGGACTTTGGCTCTGATCATAGTGTTCACCTTCATGACTATGAATATGGCAATTATGTTGGTGTTGCAGTGTGTGCTTTTGTACGGAATACTTAAGGTTCTCTTTGACCATTAGTGGTCTTGGTTTGTCCTATAACTTGGCATGGTTTGCTTATGGGTTCATGGCATGTAGCCATGACGGAAACTAGGTAGATTACCATTTTGTGTGTATATATGTAGTCTTGGTGATGCCCTTCAGCATCTTCGTCTTGCGACATGGTGAATTCTAAGGGAGCTTCCGAGGAGGGAGAACGTCTGACGGAGAGGTTCCCTAGGTGGGAAAGTACCTGAAAGACTCCGAAAAAAGGGTTAGGAGGTCCCCGGGATGATTTTCCGAGGAGGGGCCTCCGACGCCCAAGTCAGTCTCCTGAGAAGGTAAAAGGGGACACTTAGGAAGTTTTGCAGTCTTGCCTGTTTGTGTGTCTTCAGGAGAGAGGAGTCCCCTCCCTTGCCAGGACGTGTTCCTGTGTATTTATAGGGAAGCCTGGCCCGTTTAGATCATGACACATGTTCGGTCAGATCTTTTCTGTACCTTCGGACGTAGGGGACAAGTAGCCAGTGGCAGGCTCCTTGAGCCTTGAACCGAGTCAAGTCGTGACAAGACCCGGACGGCTTCGGCGCATCATGCCGCCGTTTCAGGCAGCGTATGGGCGACCTGTTAGAGGCTCCTTAAATGCTCATTAAATGCTCATGCCGTACTCCCGAGGTCCTTTCGGCGAGGTCATCTTTTGGTACGGACGCCTTTCTTCGGGAATCACGTTGGTGGCTCGGGGAGTTCTCTAGCTCGGGAGTTCCGCCTTCGGCGAGAATCTCTCCTTCTTTCAGTAGCTGGTTCTTTTCTCCCGAAGGCGATATGTTCGGTTCCCCGAGAAAGTCAGTGACACATTTCGATAACCTGACGTTTCAGCCGAAGTGCTTACTTCATCAGGCTCGATTTCACTTCTGCCGAGGTCTATGGCAATGCTTCTTTCCGAGCTACATCAGGCTCCCCGGACAAACCTTCGGGGAAATTCATACTGGGGGAGATGATAGCCTTTTGGCTATCACAGGCCCCCCTCGAAAAAGCTGAAGTGGAGACTTCGGTTTGTTCGCTTTCTGAGGGCCCCTCTTTGGGCCTTGAGTACAGTACTTGCTCCGAAGACGGACCTTCCGTCCGAAGATGTAGGCTTTTCTTCCATAGCCTGTCTGTTGGTGTCTTCGAAGTAACTTGCTTTCCAGCTTTTTAGGCCTTCCTCGAAGAGGCCAAAGTGGAGACTTCGGTTCGCTGTCTTTCCGAGGATGCTTCTCGGGAGTTTCTAGGGAGTGTAATCTGTGCCAAAGATACACCTTTTTGTCCGAAGATACGGACTGTTCGGCCATAGCCTGTCTTTTGGTGTCCTCAAGGTAGCCCACTTCTTTACTTTTGTAGGTTAGTGAAACGTTGCGTCTCGTAACCAGATGTGTCAGTCTGGAGCGGTGCGACGTCTATCAGAGGGTGTGTTCCTCTTTTGGTGCGATGGCTGACACGTGTTGGCTTTTTGTTGGCTAAGGTTGCATCGGTTACTGCGGGCGTGCCTTTTTAGGTGCAGAAGGGCAGTTATGGTGGCGTTTCGCAGTACCTATGACGCCGGTCCGCCTACCCTCCTTGGCCTATATATATGCTTATTCCGTCATTTGTCTCTTTTGCTTTTGCTCTGGTTTTCCTTCTGCTCTCTTCTGCTTTTCACGGCGGTTCTTTCACCTGAGCTTTTTTCCGGTCATCTTTCACGATGGCGTCTTCACACCCAGATTACGGCAAAAGATTTGGTGGGTTTTGATTTCCAGAACTCTTTGTTTTTCAAAGTTTGCCTAAAGTTCATTTTTGCCTTTTCTAAACTCATTTTTTAGCCAAAAATGCCGATTCCTGAAAGTTGGCAGCCTCTTCTTTCTCACCCTTGTTGCACCACTCCTGCAAAATTAGCGAAGTGGAAGAAAAAAATTTTCCTTCCTTCGTACGCTGTTACGAGGTTGCCACGTCTTGACCACTACAGCTTTTCAAACCATAGTAACGAGATCACCGTTTTCCGAGCTCAACTGAAAGCCGGACTTCGGTTCCCCCCTCCGAAGTTGATTTGTGACTTTTGCCAATTTCATGGCATTGCCATAAATCAACTTCCTCCGAACTCGTACTGCTATTTCAATGCCTTCCTCTGTATGTGTGGTGTTTTCAAAATAGAACCCCACTTCGTCATTTTTATGCAGTACTACAAGCTCTACGTGGTCCCGAAGGGTGGCTTTTACTTCATGCTACCTCGGGGATCCGGGAGCAAAAAGTATATGTTCACCTTCGCCACTAAGGACAGCTGGCGAGGGTGGCAAAAAAAGTTTTTCTTTCTGAAGATGGAGGAGGCCTGGTCGCATGTTCCGACCAAGTGGGCTCAGGGACGGTTGGAGGACGACGTCGTAGATCCGAGGATACTGTTGACTCCCGAGTTGGTTTCCGTATTCGCGGATTTCGACGGACGTATCCGAGCCGTCGCCGACTGGGGTCCCGAGGTCCTTTCGCGCCCTCTTTACCCCTTCCCCATCAATTGGAGGTTGATGACCGAGGAGGTCCTTCGGGAGCTCGGGGTGGTAAAGGAGCACAAGACGGACCTCGGGATGCCGGCTCCTGCCATCGCCGGGAAGGACTCCTGGCTAGTACAACTCCTTCGGGAGGAAGTTTCTTTCGAAACTTTTTGTGAAAGTAAGTTACTTTCTAATCTTCTTGTTATAACTTCGTTCCGGACTCACACTGATGTCTTTCTTCCTTTTCAGAAATGGGCGAGGACACTGCTGCCTTCTACAAAGCCCTTTTCACCGGTCAGCCCGCGAAGGGTGAGCAGACGAAGAAAGCTGCCTCCCGAAGACGGAAAACGTCCGGGGCTGGGCCGTCTGTTTCCAAACGGGCGAAGAAGGATGTGCCCCCCCTCTTCCGGAGACTTCCGAAGAGGTGGCCGAGGAGCCCGAGGCTGCTAATGTGCCTCAGCCCGAGGTTGCTGCTGAGGTCCCTCCTCAAAGCCCTACCCCGTCGCAGGCTCTTCTGGGCGCCGTGGTAGAGGCCCCTTCTGCCGAAGAGCGGCGCCGAAGAAAAGGCAAGGGTATTTCTGCCGAAGAGGGTCGAGCTTCCGACGACGACGTCGTCGAGGTGCAAGCAGGTTTGTTTTTCTAACAAACTGTGGTGCTCCTCTTTTTGATGATCTTTGAGGTTTTCTTGCCCTGACCAATTTTCTGTTTTGTCGTGCAGAAGAGTCGCTCACTCCGGGTTGGGTAGCTGAGCATGCAAAGAGGAGAGCCCTTCGGGACGCCCGCATCCCGAAGGGAAAAGTCCCGAAGGAGCCTTTCTGGACGTTTACGGAGGACATGAATTTGTACTCCGGAGACTGCCAGCAAATGGCTACAGAGATCTCGAAAGGGGTCCTCACCGATGCCTCCTTCAAGGCCATTGCCGCGGCTCACCCGGGCGACGATTCTCTCGCCGCGAAGCTTTCCGAACACGCCGCCCAGGTATACTTTGCGTCTATCTTCCTCCCTTGAATTTTTTTCTAAGTGTTTTGGTTTTCTCTTTGTCTTAATGACCTGGCCTTTATCCTTTTGCAGCTTCTGGGATACGCCGGCTTTCTCCGAGTTCGGGTGGCGAGGCAGATGGAGTTCCGAGCTAAGGCCTTAGAAGCCATAGAAAAAACTAAGGCCATGTGCTCGGAACTAGCTGTCAAGAACCTGCAGCTGGCTCAAGCTGCGGAGAAGGAAGTTGCCACCCTTCGGGAGGAGTTCCAGAAAGAAAAAGAGGAACTTTTGAGGGACTCCTCCCAGAAAATTTCTGACCTCGGCTCCCAAATGGCGGAGCTGATCTCGGCAAATGAGGCGCATCAGAAAGAGAAGTCAGAGGCCGAAGGGCTCCTGGCGAAGGCGCTTGCTGAGAAGGCTGCGCTCCAAGCCGAGGTCGATGCCATGAAGAAGGAGCCGGAAAAGAAGAAAGTGAAGGAGCTGAAGAAGAAGATCTCAGATTTGAAGAAGGACTTCGAGGAGCTTGAGGTCGAGAAGGACAAGTCTGACCAGATGACCAAGGTTGGTTTTCAGGACGGGTTCTGTCTTGTTCGGCACCAAGTCCTTCAGAGGTTCCCAGATCTGGACCTCTCTTTCCTGGCGGCCCTGGACATTCCCGAGGGACCTCGGTGGTCCTGGTCTAAGATTGATCATCTGAACCTGCCTCCTTCTATTCCAGCGCCGAAGGTGATGCAAAAGGACGCAGGGGCCGAAGACTCCCGGGACGCCGAGAACCCTTAGTTTGTTCTAGGGCCCTTTTTCTTCTTTTTTGTACTTCTTCTTCTGGCTATCTTTTTTGTAAGCACACTTATCTCAATAAAGACCTTGAAAATTTGGCTAAATCTTTTCGTGAGATTCTTTGTTTCCCTTTGCCCCGAACTTTATTCGCTCAAGAGACTTCGGAAAACTTTGTCTGTGCTCATCATGGTGACCTCTTTCGCGAAATCCTGATTTGTTCAACTTATGCCCAAAAATTTTGGCTAAGTCTTTTGCCAGATTTTCTCTGTTGTTCCGAACACGTTTGCTCAAGAGACTTCGGAAAATAATACTCTCGCTTACTTTAGCCGGCCACCTTTGCGGAATTCGCACCACTCATGCTTAGGACTTTTTGGCTAAGAAACTTTTTATGCTTTAGAGAAAATTTTTTCTTTCTTTATACAGCACGGTCTTCTTCGCCGAGATTCTAAGCATAGAATTTTCTCAAGGCGTCCGAATGCCACGTATTTTTTAATTCTACGCCTTCGGAATCGCCGAGCTTGTAGACCCCTTTTCGTACTTCGGCAAGAACCAGGTAAGGGCCTTCCCAGTTGGCGCGAAGTACTCCGTGGGATGGCTTTCGAGGTGCGAATTCATTCTTTCGGAGAACGAGGTCTCCTTTCTTTATTCCTTTTGGCCTAGCGCGCAAGTTTATAGCCGCGGCCACTCTTTGCTGAAAAGCTTTTCTTCTTAGTTCGGCTGTTTCTCTGTGTTCGCCGACGAGGTCGAGCTTGGTTCTCAGGCCGAGGTCATTCCCATTTTCATCAAAAACTTGCACTCGAATTGATGGTTGCACTACCTCGATTGGGATGATGGCCTCTGTACCGAAGATGAGTGAAAAAGGCGTTTCCCCTGTGGCTCTTCGGGGTGTTGTTCGGTAGCTCCACAGTACACTCTGGAGTTCGCCTGGCCATTTCCCTTTTGCTTCCCCCAGCCTCTTTTTCAGACCATCTTTTATGGTCCTATTAGATACCTCTACTTGGCCATTGCTTTGAGGATGGGCTACTGGGGCGAAGTGCATCTTTATTCCGAGGTTGTTGACAAAGTCCTGGAACCCTTTGTCTATAAACTGGGATCCATTGTCGGCTACCAGTATCCTCGGTATGCCAAACCTGCATACAATGTTCTTCCATACGAACTTCTGCACTTCTTTAGCTGAGATAGTTGCTAATGGTTCTGCCTCGACCCATTTAGAGAAGTAGTCTACTGCGACCACGCAGAATTTCACGCCTCCGGGGGCTGTTGGGAGCGGCCCAATGAGGTCTATGCCCCAAACTGCGAAGGGCCATGGATAGTCAGCCGAAGTCACCATTTCCGAGGGTGTCCTCTGGATTTTTGCGTGTTTTTGGCAGCTGTCACATTTTCGGACGAACTGTCGGGCATCCTTTCTTAGGGTAGGCCAAAAATATCCTTGGCGAAGTACCACTGCGGCGAGGGCGTCAGTTCCAATATGTGAACCACAAGCGCCTTCGTGGACTTCTTCGAGGATCATTTCAGTATCCTCTTCGCCAACACACCTCTGTAAAGGATTTGCATATCCCTGCCGATACAGTTCTTCGCCTACTAGGAAGAATCGCCCAGAGCGTCTTCGCACTTTTGCGGCTTCGATGGGGTCTTCGGGGAGCGCGTCGTCCGCAAGATACCTCTTTATTGGATCTTTCCAGCCCTTTTTCGAAGTTACTATGCTCAGTACTTCAATGATCGGGTGGTTTAGTACCTCGGTGTATGTTTTTGCCTTTGCCAGGCAATCTGCTTCGGTGTTTTCCCGATGAGGTACATTTTCGATGCGTATGGTGTCGAACTCTCGAATGAACTTCGTCACCAGTTCGTGGTATTTTGCCAAAATTGGGTCTTTCGCGCCGTAGTCCCCTGCCGTTTGCCGAACTACCAGCTGGGAGTCACTGTGAGCCTTCAAGTTTCTTATTCCAATTTTTCTGGCCAGGCGCAACCCTGCTATCAGAGCTTCATACTCAGCCACATTATTGGTGGCGCTGAAGTTGAACTTGATGGCCTTTATCACCTCTAGACCTTCGGGTCCTCTGATGATTACTCCGGCTCCTTGGTGTTCGGAACCTGAGGCTCCATCCACATGCAGCGTCCATTCTGGCTCACCTTCGCCAGGATCCGGGTGGCTATCTTCGGTGGTAGGTACTTCGGCGATGAAGTCAGCCAGTGCTTGAGCTTTTATGGCTTTCCGAGGTTCATAAACAATGTCGTGTTCGCCAAGCTCTATACACCATTTGGAAAGTCTTCCCGAATGATCAACTTTTTTCATAACATCCCGTAGAGGCAGACTACTTCGGACGATGATGGGGTGAGCCTGAAAGTATGGCCGCAATCTTCTTCCTGCCAGCACCAAGGCATATATGGCTTTTTGGAGTAATGGATACCTGACCTCGGCGCCGTGCAGGGATTTGCTTACGTAATAAACTGGCCATTGTCTCGGCCCTTCCTCTTTCACAAGGACCGAGCTCACTGCTTTTTCTGAAACAGCGAGGTACAGGATGAGGGGCTCTCCTTCGCGAGGTTGTCGCAGAGTAGGCAGTCGAGACAAATAGATTTTAAGTTCTTCCCAGGCTTTTTGGCAATCCTCATTCCAAGGATGGTTACCATCCCCGAGGTCATTTTCTCTTTTTGCTGCCTTAGTAAGGACTTTGAAGAATGCCCGACACCGATCTCCGTACCTGGAGATGAACCTGCTAAGAGAGGTTATCCTTCCAGTGAGTCTCTGCACGTCTTTCACTGTGACAGGAGTTCAGAATTCGAGCAGAGCCTTAATTTTTTCTGGGTTAGCATCAATGCCCCTTTTCTGATACCATGTAGCCCAGAAATTTTCCCGAGGTCACGCCGAAGACGCATTTTTCGGGGTTAAGTCGAATTCCGAATATTCTGAGTTGCTGGAAGGTTTCCTCTAGGTCTGTGACATGGTCTTAGGCATCTTACTTTTGACTATCATGTCATCAACGTAGACTTCCATGTTCCTCCCTATTTGGTCATGAAAGACTTTGCTCATCAGCCTTTGGTAGGTGGCTCCTGCATTTTTGAGCCCGAAGGGCATCCTAGTGTAACAATATGTTCCACCTTCGGTGATGAACGCAGTTTTTTCTTCATCTTCGGGATCCATCCTTATTTGATGATACCCACTGAAGGCGTCGAGGAAGCTTAGGAGCCCATATTCGGCAGTTGAGTCGACCAACTGGTCTATCGGTGGGAGAGGATAGGAATCTTTCGGGCAGGCATCGTTCAAGTTTCTGAAGTCGATGCACATCCGGAGCTTACTACTTCCTTCTTTTGTAGCAATGCTTAGCCATTCGGGGTACTTGACCTCCCTAATTACCACATTGCTTAGCCATTCGGGGTACTTGACCTCCCTAATTACATTTGCATCCATCAAGCGCTGTACTTCGGTTTTGACGAATTTACTTTTGTGGACCGAGATGCCTCGCTTCTTTTGCCGGACAGGTTTTGCTTCCGGACTTACTTTAAGGCTATGTTGTATTATGCGAGGGTCTACCCCTGGCATATCCTTTGGCGAGTAGGCGAACAGTCCTTTATTCATCAGTAGAAAGGATACAAGGTTTTTCTTGTCACCTTCGGCCAAGTTTTTCCCTATTCGGGTATTTTGGCCGGGGACAAGTTCTACTTCTTCCGTTTCTACTTCTGCAAACTTTTCCGCCCCGCCCGTTTTTGGTTCTTCGGTCGGTAGTGTCCCTCCTGCTAAGGTTTGTGCGAAGTTGGCTGCTGGGGCCTTTCGGGCTTTGACAAACACCTTTCTGACCTCGGCTTGGTCGATGAAAATTTCGGCGTCTCCGTCCTTGGTGGCGAAGGTGATTGTTAAGTACTTCACATCTGGGCGAATGTGCAAATTCCCTTGTGTTTGCCTTCCAAGGATGGCGTTGTACGACGAAGGGACATCCATGACAATGAACCTCGTCATTGTGGAGGCAAAAATTTCTCCTTTTCCGTTGATCGAACTCCCTCTCATCATCAGGGGAAGGTCGATCCAGCCGAGGACGGGCAGCTCTGAGGGTCCTATTCCAAAGGTTGGTGAAGTAACAGGCTTGAGGTCGATGCTGGATATTCCCAAGCTTGGGAGCAGATGCGAGAATAGGACGTCGGCGTTTGATCCATCGTCCAGCAATACCCTTTTGACGTCCCAATTCCCTATTCTTGCCATGACCAACAATGGGTCGTCATGAGGGAAAATGACGGAGGAACCATCTCTTCGGGTGAGTTTTTTCGATGGGCTTTGGTACTCCATTGTTGCTATTTCCCTAGCTTTCCTCTTTCTCCCCGAGGATGGCAGTCCAGTGGTGATGGTTTGTATTACCCCCGCCGAAGGTGGGAGGCGCCTTTTTGGACTTCGGTTCCTCCTTCTGTCGGAGTCATACTCATCTTCATCAGCCTTTCCTTCCTCCTCTCTTCTTGCCTTCGGCGAAGGCATTCGCAGATAGCGCCGCAGTTGGCCTTGCTTAATCAGCGACTCGATGTACTTCTTCAACTGGAAGCAGTCTTCGGTGTCGTGACCGTGGTCGCGATGAAACTGACAGAACTTCTTCATATTCTTTTTGTTGTCAGCGGTCATCGCCTTCGGTCGCTGAATCTGGGACCCCTGTTTCTCCATTGTCATGAGGATGTTGGTCCTTGTGGTGTTCAGGGGTGTAAAGTTCGGAGGAGGCTTCCTTCCCCTGAACCTCCGAGGTCGTCCTGTTTGCTCTGTCGGATACTTGGCTTGCTGGCTTGATCCTTCGGGACGGGAATGATCGTTCTTTGGCCCCTCCATTCTTAGCTCTTCGGCTGTCATATGCTGCTCGGCTCTTCGGAAAAATTCACCGAGCGTGTCTGGGGGGTCTTTGGAAAACTCGTAAAATAGCTGCGAGTCCCTCCGAAGGCCCCGTATCATGGCGAGGATGCGTATTTCTGGCCGAAAGTTTGGAACACTTAGGGCCTCTCGGTTAAATCTTTCGACATAGTCACGGATGGTTTCTCCGTTCCTCTGTGCTATGTCGAACATCTGCACCGGCATTTTTGCCGTAGGATGACTTCCAATAAACTGCTGGGTGAAGGCAGTGGACAGCTCCTGGAACTCTCTGATGGTTCCTGGGGCCAGAGAATTATACCATGCTGTAGTAGGGCCGGCAAGGGTGACCTCGAAACATTTGCATAGAGTGGCATCGTCAGCCCCGTGCAACACCATGCTCCGTTTGTAGTTCATCAGATGGGCCTGTGGATCTGTTCGGCCATCGTACGTTTCTAGCCGAGGTACCCGGAAATCACTGGGCATGGCTGCCTCGACTATTGTTCGGGTGAACGGTGACTCATCGCCACATAAAGTTTCAGATAGTCTGGCCCAGACAGGTCTGCGGGCTACCTGTTTTTCCACCCTTTCCAAACTCGCCAATATTTTCTCCATAAGGAGTGTGGCGCTGGGCTCTTCTTCAGGGAAAGGGGATCGTCGGCATCTCTTCGGGGAGTGAGTTCAGCACTGAGGGGATGGGGACCTCGCCTCAGGTGACGAGCTCCCTCGATGCGGGGTTTTGGGTCGCTTGGACTCCGTCTGTCCCGCAAGCTGTGCCCCGAGGGGCGTGTTTTCTGTTGAAGATTCCTCTCACGGGTCTCCACTTCCCGAAGTACAATGAGCTGATTTAGAACTTCTCTCTTGAGGGTGCGCTGGCAAAGGAGGCCTCTGGGCCTGAGTTTGTTGTGGCCACCTTCTGTCTATCTGCTGTGCCATTTCGGCCACAACAGAATGCTGGAAGTCACGCAGAAAACTCATGGTGATGACCTGAGGGTGGGTTCCCACAGACGGCGCCAAATGATGCCCTTCAGCATCTTCGTCTTGCGACATGGTGAATTTCGAGGGAGCTTCCGAGGAGGGAAAACGTCTGACGGAGATGTTCCCCAGGTGGGAAAGTACCTGAAAGACTCCGAAAAAAGGGTTAGGAGGTCCCCGAGATGATTTTCCGGGGAGGGGCCTCCGACGCCCAAGTCAGTCTCCTGAGAAGGTAAAAGGGGACACTTAGGAAGTTTTGTGGTCTTGCCTGTTTGTGTGTCTTCAGGAGAGAGGAGTCCCCTCCCTTGCTAGGACGTGTTCCTGTGTATTTATAGGGAAGCCTGGCCCGTTTAGATCATGACACATGTTCGGTCAGATCTTTTCTGTACCTTCGGACGTAGGGGACAAGTAGCCAGTGGCAGGCTCCTTGAGCCTTGAACTGAGTCAAGTCGTGACAAGACCCGGACGGCGTCGGCGCGTCAAGCAGCCATTTCAGGCTGCGTATGGGCGACCTGTCAGAGGCTCCTTAAATGCTCATTAAATGCTAATGCCGTACTCCCGAGGTCCTTTGGGCGAGGTCATCTTTTGGTACGGACGCCTTTCTTCGGGAATCACGTTGGTGGCTCGGGGAGTTCTCTAGCTCGGGAGTTCCGCCTTCGGGGAGAATCTCTCCTTCTTTCAGTAGCTGGTTCTTTTCTCCCCAAGGCGATATGTTCAGTTCCCGAGAGAGTCAGCGACACATTTAGATAACCTGGCATTTCAGCCGAAGTGCTTACTTCGTCATGCTCGATTTCACTTCTGCCGAGGTCTGTCGTAATGCTTCTTTCCGAGCTACGTCAGGCTCCCCAGACAAACCTTCGGGGAAATTCATACTAGGGGAGATGATAGCCTTTTGGCTATCACTTGGATACCTAGTTTTGTGTTGGCTTTGTTGGACTTATGTGCCAAGTTATGTTTATGATCCTATGGGTGGTTTGGACATGTATATATGTTGAACGCTTTGGGCCAAGGTTTGGCACATCAATGTGAATAGCTATGGACTTATGCTTGGTTATGTGAGTTTGGAGCATGAAATGTTGTGAACCACTTTATGTACCCTTGTTGGCCGAGAAGATCATGTGCATATCAACATGTGTTTTCCAAACTAAAGTAAATAATATGGGCTTCTTGGTTCCCATTTAGATAGCACACTTGATTGCACACCATTTAAGCACTCAATTGTCACTAGTGTTGCCTTGATTGTCATGCAAGTAAACTATTAAAGCCTTGCTTGTTTTGCAAGTTAGTGGTATTGGGCCTCATATCTGCTGCAAGAAACCTATGGTTTTGTTTTAAAGCCTCCTAGGCCACCTCCTAGGCTTCTCACCTTAAGAAAATAAGACTTAATGTTGTCTTTGCTTGCTTGCTGAATTGCAGAAATGGAAATTAAGTTCTGGGTTTGAGAGTTAAACTCGAAACTTATGGGCCAGGGCTTGTGTGAGGTGTGACAATAACAGACTTGCGTACCCTTGCCATAATAATTTCTCCTTAATTAGGAGATGTCGTCTGGAACATCTTCTCACTTTTTACCGCTTCATGAGGGTTTTCTTGGGGACTTCTTAGGTTGCGAGATTCCTTTTCGGAGGATCTTTCCTCCCTTCGTCCGAAGTTACTATATTCAGCGTTGCCATGCTCGGATGGCTCGCTATTTTGGTATTTTTTGGTCCTGGTCAGGCTGTCTGCTTCTTCGGCATTGTCTCGGAGAGGTGTGTTTTCAATACGCACTACATCGCACTTTCGGATGAGCTTTGTTACACCCTTATGGTATTTTGCCGAAGTTGGACCCTTTGTGCTATAGTCCTCTGCCATCTGCCGTACTAATAGCCGGTACCATGGCATAGACAGCTTTTTGCAGCAGGGGGTACCCGACTTTGTTGCCAAGGAGATGACGACTTCTCTTCAGGTGCGGAACTCCTTCGGCGGGGAAGTCTGGGTCACTTTAACCCTGTTTCTCCCGTAGGTCGCATCTTTGGGGGTATGTTTCCCACCGATGACTCATCTCGTCGATCTCTGCTTCCAATACTCCTGTGAGTTAACACGAGACTCTTCTCCGACGAGGTACTGATGAAGAGGACCCTCGGCCCGAATTTAGCTGCGGCCATCTTCGGTCTAACTGTTGCGTCTCTTTGACCACGACAGAGCGTGGGAATTCGAGCCGGAAAGCCATGGTAATAGTTAAAGGACATTCACCCTCAGGTAGGAAGTCCCTGCCATGGTGGTTTGGTCGTTGGTTAGTCCTCTGGCGCGGACGGGGACCTCGAAAGTCCTTGGTCCTTAGAACGCCTAGTTTTCAAGAACAACGGCTTGGGAGTGGTTTCCCACAGACGGCGCCAAATGATGGCGCTGGGTGCCATCAGGATCTCCACTGTGTGCCGTGGAGACTGCAGCAGGGACTTCCGGAGGTGCAGATGAACCCAGGGAGAGGGTGCTCTGTGTGGATTACCTAGGATGGCCGGAAATGTCTTTGGCTCGTGGTAGGAGGGCCTACCTGAAACACTCAGAAGACAGGGGTTAGGAGGTCCCCAGAGTCTTTTTCCAGGGAGGAGCCTCCGACGCCCAAGTCAGTGCTTAGCAAAGATGGAGAAAGAGTAGTAAGCACAAGAGATTCTTGACTGTCATGGCCGTGTTCTCTTTTTAAGGATGAGAAGAGAGGAGAGAGAAGCCCCTTTACCTCAAAGTATTTTGGCGGAGAAAGGAGAGAGAGAGAGAGCCCCCCTAGGCTCGGACCATTCTCCTGGTAAATATAGGAGCGGGTGAGCCATTCGGATGGTAACACGTGTATAAATGGATACCATCCGTACTTCTGGACGTGGGGGGCCTTAGCCGCCTGCAGGCTCCTCGGGCCGCAGCGTAGCCCTGCAGGACGTAGGCTATGACGGTGTCTCAGAGCATGTCTGGGGGCGGCGTGTCGGGGGCCATAAGAGTACGGTGTATCAAAGGCTCCTTAATGGCTCCCGCCATACTTCCGAGGTCCCCTGGGTTGATGTCTCCCTACGGGGTGAGGGGCCTCTTCCCGAAGTCGTACTGGTACTTCGGCGTACTTACGGGCGCCGAAGTTGGTCTCTTTAAGGGGCTTTCACCTATAGGAGGTGGCTGGTGCTCCTCCTCGAAGCTAGTTCGGTCGCCCTCTCGATGGAGGCGCTACGGTAGTTTCCCGAGGTTAGTATTGGCTGGCTACCGAGGTCGCGTGCCTCAGGTGTTTGGCTCCCTTTTTTCGGGGGTCCTCAGGTGTTCGGGGCGATAGCACTTCGGCTATCATGTATATGTAAACATCATGTATTATTTTTTATATGTTGTTTTTTGTGTTTTATTTGTTTTTAGATGTAGGTTATTAAGCAAAATTGGAGGTTTATATGTATAGCAATGTTATAATCATTGTGAAGGCTTTAAGAGCTGAATTTGGGTTCTTGCTGAATACCTATGTACTCATGCCTTCTTTTGCCCATTTCAGGTAAAGAAGTATAATAGTGAAGGGCTAAGGAACCTCTAGAAGAGGTCTATGTAAAGAGAGGTATACAATGAATTCATGGCTTATAAAATGAAGCACGCGAAAGTTCATGAGGAAGAACTAATGGTTGTGTTTTGTTGTTACGTTTGTAGGCCCTAATGGCTACTATGGGACTTGCTGCTTTTGGATCCATCATGGTATGGGTTAGGGCTAGAAGAATAATAAGGCAGTTATGGCCTAAGTGACAAGTAAAGGCAGAGGTCAAAGTGAGTCTGGGCTTAGAAACAGTTAAGCCTATCTATGTATCATGCATGACACTTAGTGAAGCAAACTTTTGTTGTACATAACTTTTGGACATGTTGTCCTTGTCTGCCCAATTTTGACTTATAAATAAGTGTATGTAACAAATGGCTATGGGACTTAAACCAAAACATGGGTTGTGCCCTGTATGTATTTTGGGCTTAGGAAACCCTTCAGGCACTCCGTGTAACAAGCTAAAAAAAGGCATTCATGGTCTGTAATTAACTAATCTAGAATGTATGTGTGCATGAATGTGTGTTTATTTTGCACTGGGTAGGCCATAGTAAGCCCCCTAAAGACACTAAGACACCCACTCATAAACCCACCTATGCTTATGCACCCCATATGCATTAAAAGAAAGATAACGGGATTGGCTAAGTAAGTACAATCAATACAGTAATACATTAAACTGATAACTTAATGTGTTAAAGTGGCAACTTAACATATTAAACTGTTAATCTAAAATGTTAAGTTAGTAACTTAAACCTATTAATTAGTTACTCTCACATAAGTTGGGGTTAAGAATCCTAGGAGTCATAACCTAATCCACCATATGTTAGTTAAGCAACTAAACCTCCATGAAAGGTTTAGGGTGGGGCTAAATTGGGTCCTGACAGTTTCCCTTGTCTTGCCTTTTGCCAGTTCAAGATGAGGTCATAAAAATTTATTAGAAAAGCCACTTTTCCCCAAACGGTCATCCAAGTTTTCAAGATACTTGTAACATTTTTCCTTTGCCTGGGTTTTTTCAATCCACATGTCATTTTCCTTTTTGGTCTTTTTATGCAAATTGTCCTTTTTGTTCTTGAGATCATTTAGGAGGGTTCCTTTTGGATTTTTTCCTCAGGCTATATATTACCCCCTTTCTTGGCTAAGTCTTTACTTGTTTTTGCTCTTCCCACTTGTTGCTTTGCTCTCCTCAAGTTTTTTCTTCCTTCACTTTCAATAAGTCTTTCCAATTGCTTATTTGCTTGACAGCATGGATAATGGTAAGTTGTAGGCTACATCATTCTCATTGTTTCTTATACCAAGAAATTACCAAAGTGATTTATGCTTTTTTTTCTTCATGTACTATTATTTTATTGCTCTTTATCTTGAAGTAGCAACATTGCCTATTTCCTCTTCTAGCCTTTCTCTTTAATCCAAGAATCTTTAGAGCTCTATAGAAGTTCATCTTAGTTGTACTACTCCGTCAGACATAAAGAAGTGGAAAAAGCAGTTTTTTCTTTCTCTTAACACTGTGCTTTATATTTTGAATAATGATGAGCTGAGCTACCATCCTTGCACCAATTGGATCACTATTTTCCCAAAGCAGCTAAAGGTAGGCCTCTAGTGTCTTCCTCAAAGCATTATCATTGACTTCTGTGAGTTTCACAGCATAGCTGTCAACTAGCTTCATTTGAATTTTTGTGCTTACTTCAATGCATTTTTATGCATCTGTGAAGTGTTTAAGATCAAGCCAAGTTTCCTAATCTTTATGCAATATTATAAGCTGCTTCCTAAACTGAAGGGGTCATTTTATTACTTGCTACCGTAACCCATTCATGGAAGATGATCATTGTTTATCTGTGGAGCCAAGGATAGCTAGCAAGGTCCAAAAAAAAAATCATGACTATTTGTCAGTCTTGGAAGATTTTGGGAAAATGGGCCTCAATAACTTTGGCTATCAATGTAGATGATGCCTGAAGACTACTCAAAGGGAAGGGACTTAAAGATGTTCATGTCTTTTGATTTGCGACCTCGGTGAGTAGTGGGGGCAAGAAAAGCTTTAGAGGATGATGGCCTTTATCCTTTCCTCTTCAAGTGGGGTCAAATGACATAGGAGGTTCTTCATCATTTGGAAGTTATTAACGCTCTTGATGAACAATTATCTAACTCTAACGTCCCATTTTTAGTGAAGCCACTTGAAGAAGAATCCAAATTTATTGATGTTCCTAATAAGTGTGGTTAGTCATTTTTTTCTTTGTTTTCCTAAGTACTTACTAATTTCCTTTGCTTTTCCACAAGGAAAAGTTTTTTCAAAGAAAGAGGACAGGGGGGGCTTGAAGAAGTCTTCTAAAAGGAAGAAGTCTAACAAAGCTTTTAACAAGCTTGAGTCAAAGAGGCCGGAAAAAGGGAATGTAACTTCAGCAGATGTTCCAGGCTTTTGACGCTCTTGACCGTGGAGTTGCTGGTTCTTTGCCCTATTGCCTAGGACACTCGTTTGGAGACAACCCTTCTGTTGAAATTGAAAGAGAAGGGAAAAATATTTTCAGAGGAGTTGGAGTGACTTCTCTTGGATGGTATAAAGTACACTATTCAACTAGGTTCTTTTCCCAACCTTGCATTGGAAGATTTGGATCCTTTTGCTCTTTATCCATTCATTGACACATGGTTGGGAATTGACATGCTCACCAACCTTAAGCATGATTGTTTAGGAATTGATGCTAAACATGAGCATAAGAGACATGATAGGAATGCCCAAATTTTTCGGATGCCATTTCGAGGTCCCCTATCTGGATGATATTAAGGATCTGGACTTGTTCAACTGAGAGGACTACCACATCGTGGTCCCTCAATTGGGCTGAGGTATCATCACATGGGCCACTTTTCATACCTTTTTTTGGATACCACCTATCAGGAGGATAGAGTTCTCAACAAAATGGTGGAATATGGTACCAAAGTACTGCAACATATTTAGTGCCCTAGGCTTAACTTTTGATCTTCATGTTTTTGTTTTAATCCTTTCTTTTTTTTTCTTTTCCAAAGTAGATGCTTGCCATTGCTGGATACTATTATGACTAACTTACCTAGAGGAGAAATATCTAAGCCAAGTTTAAGGAGGTTGCTAACAGAGCTAAAGAGGCTTTGGTGAGTGTTTGCGTCAAGGCCTCCAAGATGAAGAAGACCTGTCTAGTCAAACTTGAGAAGTTAAAATTGTTGGGTTTCGGGAGCCAAACAGCGCAGCGGAATTGAACCGAAACCCTCCAGGATCCAAGTGAAACTGGGTAAACCGGGTGTTTGAAAATTTTCATACCTAATTTTCGGTTGAGATCTCTCACTCAATTGTAGAGTCGAATCACAAAACCTGAACAGTTGACGTGTTCAAGCTCTCTATGGTATCCACACGAGCCTCTCGGGATCACCACGCTTCCACCACGTCCCGACAGATGCATTTCTCTTGCGCTTGCAGTACTAGCTTGCGTCCTCCAAGGAATTGCAAGAGAAGAGTGCGACTGTCCTTTTTGGGAGGCTAGGGCAAGGAGACCTGCGAATTTCTCACTTAAAAGTTGTATTTATAGTGAGACTCAACTTCCAGGCCTAATAGGTTTCAAAGCCCTAATCCAGTTAGGATTTAATTTCGGGCTTAATAATGGCTCAACTTTTGGGCCCATTATTAATACGAAATTAAAGTGAAACAATAACCCAAATAATTAGCCCATGCACTCTAATGATCCAAATTGCTCTATGTGTGCGACCCAATAGGCTTTTATCACGTTGGCAATGATCATAAATCACATTTATGATCATAAGCAATGAGCGGTGTCTAGCAACACATCATTGCTACCCAAGTGACAAGATTGTCGATGATTCGACTATACCTTTATGATCATCACCGATATATGCCATTGTCCCTTTGTCCAAGATATCAAGACTAAGCACGAGACATGGAATGTGTCACTCTCGTATAGCCCAATCTTTGGTTTCTTGATTACCGAGTAAACTAACTTAAACTGATGACATTGATATCGCATATCAACTCATCGGAGCATGGCCATGCATTTTCTAAGTCTCACTCTATCAAGGGGCCCGAAGATATCACTCCCGTTACATAGGAGGGACAAATCCCATCTTGATCATACAAATCCCTCCGCATGATATGTGACATACCCAATGACCTCCTTCAAGTTCACTCAGTTACGAGCAACAAAGGAAAGTATCAAAGTATGTGACTCACATGTAGGGAACCTTGATGATCTTAGGTCGAAGGACTACATATACCCTGATCACTATGGGAATCACTTATGACACTCATATAACGATCCATGTAGTGTTCTCATGGTGGGTCGGTCCAGTACACAAGTTCTCCAACTTGTACCCATATGTAGACTACATATCTCATATTAGTCTCCACATATGCTAGTCGTTATGTATTATTGCAACCCGCTCCACAATAATACTAGACCAGGGACTTTTAAGAATATCATTATTCTAGGGTTACAATTATGTTTGTTAAGTTACGCAGAAGCAAAACAACAAACATAATTGCTGGATTAATGCCTTAATAAAATATCATGACTCAATGTGCAAAAAATACAATCATCTCATGATTGGCTTTTGGGCACAACACTAACAAAAATCCCATTTGATCTATCAGATTATGAGTTTCATGGATTACTATTTAGTGACCATCAAGACCCTTGGAGAGAAGCTAGAGGAACAAACTTGGCAAGTTGATGTTAGTTAGAGGGCGAATAAAGTCCTTTCCGTAGAGAAAGACAAGATATCTTTGGACCTTTCTAACACCCAAAATTAGCTTTTTTCTCTCTAGGAAAAGTTTCGAAAGCTTTTTTTAGACAAAGAGAAGGTTGATAAAATAGCAATGTTAGGGTTCCAAGATGGACGGTATTTGTTCTATCATCAACTTTTGCGAGGGTGCACCGATCTAGACGTAATTAGATTGCTAAGTTCAAAAAGCAAAAGAAGCCTTCCTTTCTATGGTCCAAAAGAGAGTATCTTAACCCTTCTGTGCCTCTTGCATCCTTTCAAGAAGAGTCCATAGAAGAATCTGAAGAAAAAAGCTATACCTCTTAGTTTTTTTTTTGTTCTCTTTATTTGAATAAAAGCAAAAAACTTTTCTCATATTGAGATTGACTTTTTTTTTACTCTACTAGCATCATTTGGTGGTCATCTAAGTTTTTACTTAGGTGCGTATAATCTAAGCAATCATTTCATGAACTTTGCAAAAGATTTAGTGAAGTTTGGCACCATCTTATGGCCATTAGGATCTCCTTGTTTTACGCCATGTCCACCTATGAGTGTAGATTAGGAATACCTAACTGACTAAATCACCCAAGATTTCTTGATGTTATATCCCCTATTTTAGTAGTTCCTTTAGCAATGATTCCATAGCTTCGGTAGGTGTTATGCTCTCCAGGAGTCTTAGACATTCAAAGCCTTTGAAGGCTTGTTCAAGGAAACCCGTAGTGTCTGGACCCAATTCACCCTATCCTTAAACCTTTCTTGGAGGTTTAGTTGCTTAACTAACATATGGTGGGTTAGGTCATGACTCCTAGGATTCTTAACCCCAACATAGTTGAGACTGAATGATTAATAGGTTAAATTACCACCTTAACACATTAGTTTATCAGTTTGGTATGTTAAGTTGATATCTTAACAAATTAGGTTCTTAGTTTGATATGTTAATTTGCTACCTTAACACATTAGGTTCTTAGTTTGATATGTTAATCTAGTGAATGCCCTTACTTAGCCATTTTTATTACCTTTATTTTAATGCATATGGGGTGCATGAGCATAGGTGGGATTGTAAGTGTGTGCCTTACGGGCTTACCTTGGCATGCTGAGTGTGTAGGCAGGGCATGTTCATGCCTTAGGCGCCAGGGTACCTAGGACACCTATTAGGGCATTTGGCTTATGTGTGTGTCTTTGAGTTATGGACGTGTCTATCTTGGTGTCTTTAGGAGGCCTACTAAAAGCCTACTTGGTGCACTTGCCATGTAAGCACATGCACACATCCAAACGTACATACATGCATACATACCAGTTTACTTGGTTATAAACCATGCATGCATTTTTCCTATCCGACCATACTCAGTGCCTTAAGGCTTACTTAAGCTCATTATGTACATACAATGCACAGGCCAATTCTACTATGGATCCCCTTTCCATTAGTTACATATAGATATTTAAAGATCAAAATTGTGTAGATAGGGACTACATGGCCCAAGATTACACACAACAAAAGTTTGGATCACTAGATGTCATGCATGGTACATGGCATTGCTGAAACTGTCGCTAAGCTCACTGTTACTTTAACCTCCACTTTCACATGAAACTTAGGCCATAGTTGCCTTAATATTCTTCTACATCTAACCTATACTAAGATGGATCCAAAAGCAACAAGTCCTATTGTACCCATTAGGGCCTACAAACCAACACACATATCACAACCATTAGTTCAATCTTATGAACTTTCCCATGCTTCCTTTTCATAAGCCATGAGTCCAAAGCATATCTCTCTGTACATAGACCTCTCAAGGAGGTTTCTTAGCCCTCCATTCTTGCACTTCCTTACCTAAAATGGGCAAAAAAAGGCATGAACACATAGGTATTTAGTAGGAACCCAATTTGGCACTTAGTGCCACCATAATGTTCATAACATTGTTATACATTGAAACATCCAATTTTTTCTTAACAACTTGCAATTAAAGACAAAGAAGCCAGCAAAGGTAGCATATACAACATAATATAAGATAACTATATATGGAAATTAAGGGTTAGCACATGCACACGATCAAAGAAGCATAGAAACACACACCACATACATGATTTCACCTAACATGGCAAGCATGCATTTTCCTTCAATTTTGCAAGTGATCAC
This sequence comes from Aquilaria sinensis, assembly GCA_005392925.1. Classification (NCBI taxonomy): domain Eukaryota; kingdom Viridiplantae; phylum Streptophyta; class Magnoliopsida; order Malvales; family Thymelaeaceae; genus Aquilaria; species Aquilaria sinensis. The sequence continues at coordinate 67,705 of SMDT01000391.1, forward strand.
TTCATTTATGTTCAATTTAACATAGAGCTCCAAGAAGTTGAGCAAATTTGGCCATGCTTGCCAAAAACCCTCTTGCTTACTGAATGTAAACTAGCTAGCTGACCATAATACTTAATGCACACATAGCCCATTACATAGCCTCTAGGTTCCTTTGGCCTAGGCCATCCCTTAGGGTAGCCCTTTCTTTTTTAGAATATAGGAGAAGAAGATTCATATGGGTCCTTACCTAGCTTGGAATTGATGGCAAAGAAGCAACAAATCCTTCATACATGATAGGCACCACCATGAGTTCACCTGAAAGCCTTCATGCTTGGATTCTTCCTTCCTTAGCTCAAGTTTCTTTTTATTGGTGCTAGTATGCTATGCAAGAGATTTGGCCAGCCTTTAAAGGTCAATATTATAGTAAGAAATAGCTAAGAAGTTGCCTTTACTCAAGCCTTAATCAAGTAGTTCAATGATTTGGCTGAATGGCCTTGGCGACGAACGACTTTAACTAGTCCTTGTCCTAACTTCCTCCAAGTTATTCAAATCATTTTGCATGTCATATTAACCTAGTTAGCTTTTAAAGTGGCTTGTTTTAAGCTCCCATTTTATGCATTAGTTTGTCCATTTAGGCCCTCCAATTTTCATTTGAACATAGGTGCAGTTTAAGTGCATTGTAGAGCTTTTTAGTGTACACATGAGTGCTATCCATGGCTTCCATGTGTTTTGTACATTTTCCTTAGCTTACCTTGTAGCCTTCAATCTCATTTTAATGTTCGGTATCATCCTTATACAAGTTCTTTGAATGTCTTAGGCTTTAAGGCCTCAAATTGTACATAGGTGCATTCAAGGGTGTGCCCAAGAGTTGTTTGGTGCCTCTTCTTAGTGCCCTTAAATTTTTAGACACAATTTCCCCAACTTTTGAGTCCTTAGATCCCAATGTATCTCGGGACATGTCTTGAGCCTTTCTTGGTTCACCAACGCAACATTTTCCTTACATGTTTCACTAGAATGCCCTTAGTGCCCTCTATGCTCCCCATGAGTGTTTATTCTGGTTCTTGTTTCCTTCTCCATGTTAGTGACTTGTAACATTCATATACACAATTTATGTGCATCTCATGTATATCATCGATATAGCCCATGGCCTGTACAAGTCATATGTTACCACCTCACAAAGATGGGAGAATTACAAGTGTGTCATAATGGCTAAAAACCATTATATTGTGTAATTCTCATTGTAGTGATTGAAGTGTAGGGGGTAAAAGGTATGATCAACATGTCTATAAAAGTGTTCCAAGTTGGTAACTTGGCTCCTAAGAAAAGCCTTAAGGATTGCTTGTTTGTCAAGCAACCTATGGACTTTTTTGTAAGCTTTTGGAAATTCAGGTACTTAATTGCAAAACTCTCAAGAAAGAGCTTTCAAGAGTTATGGGAAGCATATGAATGGTATGAAAATGCTATTCGAGCACCAGATTGCTTATGGAAGGCAAGTGTAAGCAAAGAAAACATAAAAAGGGCTTAAGGTCCTAAGTGTCCTAGTGTAGGCCTTTGGCTATTTATGCTTTTGACTTGAGCCAAATGGAGAAATTTTGGGGTTATCCCACTCACGGGAGGACAACTAAGGCATGGTAGGCATATGGTCAAATGTGGGCCAAGAAATTAAGTATAATAAACCAAGGTTTTGTACCAAGGAAAAGGACAAAAAGCAACGTTAAGCTTGTTCAGTGTGTTTTGTGCCCTTAAGCTCATTTAAGCCCATTTAAGTGGCCAACTCACTTATCTCTCCCCCATTTGTAGCCTCTTCTAGCCCAAGAGCACAACCACACTTCCTCCATAGCCACCACACCTTTAAACCTACAATTGATTAAAAATGAAGGCAAAAGGAAGCAATTGGAAGTAAGCTAGAGCTATTGCTTGGATACTTCAAGGATCAAGCTTCATTTTTGGCCTACCCACTTTGGTAAGGGTTCTCTTGCTCTCATGGGTTGTTTTCTGAATTTTTAAGGAACCATGGAGCTAGGGCTAAGTTTGGAAGAGAGCCATGAGCTTGATGAACCACGCTTAGTGAGGGGAGTGCACTTATTGAAGGTTTTGTGACCTAGTGTGAAGTTCACAAAGATGGCAGTGAAATGGGGGTTTCTAGAGGCCAAAGTTAGTACTAACTAATGTTAAAATCCACCTAAGACCAAGCATTAGCTTCAGGAAGGTTGCTAGGGTGATTTGGTTATGTTTATTATATGTTTTGTCGACTAACCTAAGGTATATGTTACTGCCATATTTCATGTGTTTGTTGGTTGTGAATGGCTGCTGCATTTGGTTGCTATATCTTGTATATATGCATTGTGGTTTTGTGTTTTAGTATCTTTGGATGCAGGTTTTGATGATGGTTACTGATAGCCAAAGGCTATCGCCTCTATCTGGCCGAACTCCCTGCCACAAGAATGGCCAGAAGAAACTGGCGTTACCCGAGAAAAGGTGGGATCATACACCGCGGGAGATAGCCAAAGAGCTCCGAGCCCGGCACGCCAGGAAACTTGAGGATACTTCTTATCCCCCGAGGTTGTAACAGATCGCCTTCAGAAAAGAGGCACCAGCTATCGCGGGCCGAACATGATCTCCCTGAAGGCGGAACTCCCTGAAGCTGGGAACCCCCGAACTGAGTGCGTGTTTTCCGAAGAGGCACCATCCGTACCAAAGGACGACCTCGCCTAGGGACCTTGGGAGTACGGCAGGAGCATTTAAGGAAGCATTTAAGGAAGCCTCTGACACATCCTTTCACAGACGTCATAAGCCACCTCAAAAGGCGCTCTGACACGCTGACGCTATCATAATCACAACATGGCCCATCTCAGCACAAGGCTCAAGGCAACCTACTACCAGCTATCTGTCCCCTATGCCCAGAAACTCAGAGAACATCTGACCGAACACGTGTCGCGATCTGAACGGGCTAGGCACTCCTATAAATACCAGGAAATAAATACTTGGCAGGGGGCGGGTTGGCAAAAGAGGTCTGACTCCCAGACTCTAAGAAAACCACCAGGCGAGACTCTTCAGCCCCTTTGTGCTATTTCCTCTGCCTTTTCTCAGCCACCACTGACTTGGGCGTCGGAGGCTCCCCCCCCGGAAACACATTCCGGGGGCCCCCCCCCCGGAAACACATTCCGGGGGACTCCTAACCCTTTGTTTCTGGACTTTCAGGCACACTCCCTTGGGCGAACCATCCTCCAGGCGTTCTTCCTCCTAAAAGTCTCTCCACCAGTCATCATTTGGCGCCGTCTGTGGGAAACCGCTCTAAGATCGCAGTCGTTGAAACTCGGCTTTCTAAGGACAAGGGGCTCCCAAAGTCGCCGTCCATGCCTGAGACACAACCGGCTGCTAAGCAAACACTCCCAGGGACTTCTGTGCCCGAGGAAGACTGCCCTCTAGTAATCACTATGAGCTTCCTGAAAGACTTTCAGCGTTCGGTCGTGTCTGAAATGACACAGCAGATCGACCGAAGGTGGCCACAGCAAGCACAGGCCCAGAGACCTCCCTCACCAGCACGTCCTCGGGAGAGAAGCCCGAAGTCTACTCATTGCAATTTGGGAAGCGGAGATCCGCGCGAAGAATCGTCCACAGAAAATACTCCCCTCGGGAAACAGCCTGTGGGACAGAAGAGATCTGAGCGACCGAGGGTCTTGCAGCAAAGAAGTTCGCTGCCTGAGGCGAGGTCCCTGTCCCCTCAGTGCCGAACTCGCTTCCCGAAGAGGCATCGGCAATCTCCCTTCCCTGAAGAAGGGCCTAGTGCCACAGTGCTTATGGAGAGGATATTAGCACGGCTAGATAGGGTGGAGAAACAAATGGCCAGAAAACCCGTTTGGGCAGACTCTCGGGAACATTCTGCGAAGATGTCTCCCCATTCATTCAGGCCGTTGTTGAGGCAGCTATGCCAGGTGACTTCAGAGTACCTCGGTTGGAGATTTATGATGGTCGTACTGATCCAGTGGCCCATCTGACGAAGTACAGACGCAGCATGATAATGCACGGTGCTGACGACGCTACTATGTGCAAGTGCTTCGAAGTCACCCTCACAGGGCCAGCAACTGCTTCGTACAATTCACTGCCCTCAGGGACCATTACTGAGTTCCATGAGTTGTCCAAGGCCTTCACACAGCAATTCATTGGGAGTCGACCTACTGCGAAGATGCCTGTCCAGATGTTCGACATAGAGCAGAGGAAGGGAGAAACCATCCGAGACTATGTCGAAAGATTCAATAGGGAAGCTCTGAGCATCCCAGACTTCCGGCCCGAAATCCGCATTCTTGCCATGACACGGGGCCTTCGGCGAGACTCACAGCTATTCTACGAGTTCTCAAAGGACCCCCCGGAGACCCTCAGAGAATTTTACCGAAGGGCAGAACAGCACATGACCGCCGAGGAACTAAGAATGGCAGGGCCGAAGCCCGATCACCACCGCGCCGATGGGTCCAATCAGCAAGCTCGGCATCCGACCGAACAAGCAGGACGACCTCGGAGGATGCGGGGAAGGAAACCCCAAAGTTTCACACCATTGAGCACTACACGGAGCAACATTCTCATGGCGCTGGAAAGGCAAGGGACGCAGATTCGGCGACCAAGGGCCATGACCGCCGATAATAAGAAGAATGCAAAAAAGTTCTGCCAGTTTCATCGCGACCACGGTCATGAGACCGAAGATTGCTTCCAGCTGAAGAAGTACATAGAGTCGCTGATAAAGCAGGGCCAACTTCGGAAATACCTGCGGATGCCATCCCCGAAAGGCAGAAAAGTGGAGGAAGAAAGGGCCGAAGATGAGGACTATGACTCCGACAGGCGGAGAAACCGAAGTCCAAAAAGGCGCCCTCCACCTCCGGCAGGGGTTATCCAAACAATCACCACTGGGCTCCCATCCTCGGAAAGAAAGCGGAAGGCCAGAGAAATTGCAGTCATGGAATATCAAAATCCAGCAAAGAAGCTGGCCCGCAAAAATGGATCCACCATCGTCTTCCCCTACGACGATCCGCTGCTGATCATGGCGAGGATAGGGAACTGGGACGTCAAAAGGGTGCTACTTGATGACGGATCAAATGCGGACGTCCTATTCTCGCAATTACTGCTGAGCTTGGGCATCTCCAGCAGCGAGCGTAAGCTAGTCACCTCGCCCACCTTCGGGGTCGGACCATCCGAACTGCCCATTCTCGGATGGATCGACCTCCCACTGATGATGAGAGGGACTTCGGTAGACGGAGCAGCTGAGTTGTACGCCTCCACAATGGCGAGGTTCATCGTCATGGACGTCCCGTCCTCGTACAACGCCATCCTTGGAAGGCAGACACAGGGAAACCTGCACATTCGCCCTGATGTGAAGTACTTGACTGTCACATTCGCCACCAAGGATGGAGATGCAGAAATCTTCATAGACCAGGCCGAGGTGAGAAAGGTGTTTGTGAAAGCACGAAAGGCCCCGGCGAGCAACTTCGCACAAACAATGGAGGCAAAGGCTCCAGAAAAAGGCAAAGAAGAAGATCTCGCAAAAGCGGAAATGGAAACAGTAGAACTTATCCCAGGACAATCTACCCGAATAGGGAAGAGCTTGGCCGAAGGTGAGAAGGAAAACCTTGTATCCTTTCTGCTGAAAAATAAAGATCTGTTTGCCTACTCGCCGAAAGATATGCCAGGGGTAAACCCTGGCATAATAAAGCATAGCCTCAAAGTAAGCCTGAAAGCAAAACCTGTCCGGCAAAAGAAACGAAGCATCTCGGCCCACAAGAGCAACTTTGTCAAAACTGAGGTCCAGCGTCTGTTAGACGCCGAAGTCATCAGGGAGGTGAAGTACCCCGAATGGTTAAGCAACGTGGTCATTGCCCCAAACGAAGGTAGCAGCAAACTCCGGATGTGCATCGACTTCAGAAACTTGAACGATGCTTGCCCAAAAGACTCATACCCTCTGCCGCCAATAGATCAACTGGTAGATTCAACCGCCGAATATGGGCTCCTTAGTTTCCTAGACGCCTTCTGTGGCTACCATCAAATAAGGATGGACCCCAAAGATGAAGAAGAAACCGCCTTCATCACCGAGGGAGGAACATACTGCTATGTCAGAATGCCCTTCGGGCTAAATAATGCAAGAGCCACCTACGAAAGGTTGATGAACAAGGTCTTTAAAGACCAAATGGGGAGAAACATGGAGGTGTATGTTGATGATATGATAGTCAAGAGCAAACTGCCTGGCTATCATGTTGCAAACCTAGAGGAAACTTTCCAAAAGCTCAGAGCCTTCGGGATTCGGCTCAATCCTGAAAAGTGCATCTTCGGGGTAACCTCGGGAAAATTCCTTGGGTACATGGTATCCGAAAGAGGCATTGACGCTAATCCCGAGAAGATTAAGGCGCTGCTTGAGTTCCGAACTCCTGCCACAGTCAAAGACGTGCAGAGGCTCACCGGAAGAATAACCTCTCTGAGCAGGTTTATTTCCAGGTACGGAGATAGGTGTCGACCCTTCTTCAAAGTCCTCACAAAGGCAGCAAAAATGGAAGGCGACCTCGGAAGGAATGATCATCCTTGGGACGAAGATTGCCAAAAGGCCTGGGAAGAACTCAAAGTCTACTTGGCTAGCCTGCCGACTCTGCGACAACCTCGGGAGGGAGAGCCCCTCGTTTTGTACCTCGCCGTCACGGAGAAAGCTGTAAGCTCGGTCCTCGTGAAAGAAGAAGGGCCAAAGCAATGGCCAGTCTATTACGTCAGCAAATCCCTGCATGGCGCCGAAGTCAGGTACCCTCTGCTTCAAAAAGCTATATACGCCTTGGTGCTTGCAGGGAGAAGGCTACGACCATACTTTCAGGCTCACCCCATCATCGTTCGAAGTAGTCTACCACTACGGGATGTTATGAAAAAAGTTGATCATTCGGGAAGGCTCTCTAAGTGGTGCATAGAGCTTGGCGAACACGAAATCATATATGAACCTCAGAAGGCCATAAAAGCTCAAGCACTAGCAGATTTTATCGCCGAAATACCCACCACTAAGGAAAGCCATTTGGATCCAAACGGAGGTAAGCTGGAGTGGACCTTGCATGTTGACGGAGCCTCGGGATCCGAACATTATCAGAGGACCCATCGCCGAAATACCCACCACTAAGGAAAGCCATTTGGATCCAAATGGAGGTGAGCCAGAGTGGACCTTGCATGTTGACAGAGCCTCGGGATCCGAACACCAGGGAGCTGGAGTAATTATCAGAGGACCCGAAGGCCTAGCGGTAAAGAAGGCTATCAAGTTCAGCTTCAGCGTCACTAACAATGTGGCTGAGTATGAAGCCCTCATAGCGGGATTACGCTTGGCCAGAAGGATTGGCGTGAGAAACTTAAAAGCTCACAGCGATTCCCAGCTGGTAGTTTGGCAGACGGCAGGAGATTATGGGGCGAAGGACCCAACCTTGGCAAAATACCACGAGCTGGTAGCAAAGCTCATCCAAGAGTTTGACGCCGTACGGATCGAAAATGTACCTCGGCGGAATAACACTGAGGCAGATTGCTTGGCAAAGTCAAAAACATACACCGAGGTGCTAGATCACCCGAGCATCTCAGTGCTGAGCATAGCGACCTCGGGAAAAGGATGGAAAGATCCCATAAAGAGATACCTCGCAGAAAATGTGCTACCCGAAGACCTCGGCGACGCTGCAAGACTGCGAAGACGCTCCGGCCGATTCTTCCTGATTGGCGAAGAGTTATACCGCCAGGGATATGCAAACCCGCTGCAAAGATGCGTGGATGAAGAGGATACTGAAATGGTCCTTGAAGAGGTCCACGAAGGCATGTGTGGTTCACATATTGGAACTGATGCCCTTGCGGCGGTGATACTTCGCCAAGGATACTTCTGGCCTACCCTGAGAAAGGATGCAAGGCAGTTCGTCCGAAAATGCGGAAGTTGCCAGAGACATGCGAACATCCAGAGGGCACCCTCGGAAATGGTAACCTCGGCAGACTATCCTTGGCCCTTCGCTGTCTGGGGTATAGACCTTATTGGGCCACTCCCCTCAGCCCCCGGAGGCGTGAAATTCTGCGTGGTAGCAGTAGACTATTTCTCCAAATGGGTCGAGGCAGAACCCCTAGCAACTATCTCGGCAAAAGAAGTGCAAAAGTTTGTGTGGAAGAACATAGTATGCAGATTCGGCATACCGAGGGTACTAGTGGTTGATAATGGATCCCAATTCATAGACAAAGGATTCCAGGAATTTATCAGCGACCTCGGAATAAAGATGCACTTCGCCCCAGTAGCTCACCCCCAAAGCAACGGGCAGGTGGAAGTATCTAATAGGACCATAAAAGATGGCCTGAAAAAGAGACTGGGGGAAGCAAAAGGGAAATGGCCAGGAGAACTCCAAAGCGTATTATGGAGTTACCGAACGACGCCCCGAAGAGCCACAGGGGAGACTCCCTTCTCACTCGTCTTCGGTACAGAGGCTATTATCCCAATAGAGATAGTTCAACCTTCAGTACGGGTGCAAGTATTTGATGAAGGTGGAAACGACCTCGGCCTCAGAACCAAGCTCGACCTCGTCGGCGAACACAGAGAAATAGCCGAGCTGAGAAGAAAAGCTTTTCAGCAAAGAGTGGCCGCGGCTATAAACTTACGGGCCAGGCCAAAAGAAATCAAGAAAGGAGACCTCGTTCTCCGAAAGGCTGACTTTGCGCCCCGAAGGCCATCCCACGGAGTACTTCGCGCAAACTGGGAAGGACCTTATCTGGTCCTCGCCGAAGTACGAAAAGGCGTGTACAAACTTGGCGATGCCGAAGGCGTAGAATTGAAAAACACTTGGCATTCAGACGCCTTGAAAAAATTCTACGCCTAAGCTTGAGCGAAGGAATCATACTGTACGAAAAATATTCTAAGTACAGAAGTGTCTTGAGAAAATTTCTTAAGTGCAGAATTGTACAGAATTCCGTGAAGATGCTCGCCACAAGCGCAGATATGACTTTTCGAAGTCCCTTGAGCCATCACGCTCGGGAAAGATGGGAAAATCTTCCAGCGGTACTAGCCGTAATAAGCACAAATATGACTTTCCAAAGTCCCTTGAGCCATCACGCTCGGGAAAAATGGAAGACAAAAATTCTCGCAAAAGGTTTCTTAAGTCTCTTGAGCGAACATGCTCGGGACAAGGGGAAATGAAAAATTTTTGACTAAGGGGTTTCCGAAGTCCCTCGAGCGAATGTGTTCAGGACAAAATGGAAATGCAAAAACCTGCAAAAAGACTTAGTCAAATTTTTCAGACTTTCCAAAAAGCCTCTTGAGCGAACAGGCTCGGCCAATGGAAAGATCTTTCACAGTTAGTCAAGTTTCTTTGATCGCAGGTTTTCCGAAGTCTCTTGAGCAAATGTGTTCGGGGCAATGGAAATAAAGAAATTTGCAAAAACACTTGGCCAAAAAAGATCTTCAATTACAAGAAAGCTAGCTTACAAAGAAGAAGTGCCTGAAGAAGGAGTACAAAAATCAAGAAGAAAAGGGAAAATGAGCCCTAAAACAGCCTAAGGGTTCTCGGCGTCCCGAGAGCCACCCGCTTCCCCATCCTTTCCCACCACCTGCAGCGCTGGAAGTGAGGGAGGAAGATTCAGGTGCTCGATTTTTGACCAGGAGCACCAAGGCCCCTCGGGAATGTTCAGAGCCTAAAAAAAAAAGAGGTCCAGACCTGGGAACCTCTCAAGAACTAGATGCCAAGCAACGCAGAATCCGTCCTGGAACGCGACCTTGTTCATTTGGTCGGACTTGTCCTTCTCAACCTCAAGGTCCTCGAGCTTGTCCTGCAGATCTGCAACCTCCTTCTTCAGAGCCTTTATCTTCTTCTTTTCAGACTCCTTCTTCAAAGACTTGACCTCGGCTTGAAGGGCGCTCTTCTCAGACAAGAGCGTGACTATGAGATTGTCACCAGCTGACTTATCTTTGAGAAGGTCTTGGTTTGCAGCAAGCATCCCCGCCACTTGATCGCGGAGGTCAGCTATCTTCAGGGAGGAGTCCTTCTCAAAGTCTTCCTTTTCCTTCTGGAACTCCTCCCGAAGGGCAGCAACTTCCTCCTTCGCAGCATCTGCCAGCTGCTGGTTCTTGGCAGTCAATTCCGAGCACGTGGCTTTCGCCTTTTCTAGGGCCTCTAAGGCTGAAGCTCGGAATGCCGTTTTCCTGGCCACCCGAACTCGGAGAAAGCCGGCGTACCCCATCAGCTGTGAAAAGATGAACGCAAGGTCAGAAAGAGCCAAGCACTCAGGTAAAATTGAAGGGAAAAGGGTGTGGAGAGCATACCTGAGCAGCATGCTCGGTGACTTTCGCGGCGAGGGTGTCATCGCCCGGATGAGCCGCCGCAATAGCCTTGAAAGAGGCCTCTGTAAGCATCCCCTTCGAAATCTGCTTTGCCATTTCAGGGAAGTCCTCGGAGTACAATTCATGTCCTCCGTGAATGACCAGAAAGGCTCTTTAGGTATCTTCCCTTGCGGGACTTTGGCATCGCGAAGGGCCCGCGCCTTCGCATGTTCGGCCGCCCAGTTCGGGGTAAACAACTCCCCTGCAGGGCAAAAAAGAGAAGCAGGTCAGAGACAAAGGAAATTTCAGAAAAACAAAAGAGCCATACTTGTTCTGAAAACAACAAACCTGGCGGCACTTCGACCACGACGTCCTCGGAGTCCTGAAACTCCTCGGTCAAAATCCCCTTAGCTTTCTTCCTGCGCCGCTCCTCGGCAGAAGGAGCCTCTATCACGGCCTCTAGAAGGGCCTGCGGCGCAGAAGGGCCCTGGGGAGGGACGTCGGCAGAAGGGACCTCGGTAGCGGCAGGGACTTCGGCAGCAGCCTCAGACGCCGGAATATCGGTTGTCCCAGGCTCCTCTGCAGCCTCCTCGAAAATTTCTTCTAGAGGAACCTGGGCAGTTCTCTTTGCCCGTTTCCCCGAAGGACCCGCGCCAGTAGACTTCCACCTTCGGGAAGCCGCCTTCTTCGTCTGATCGCCCTTCTCCACTTGGCCGGAGAAAAGGGACTTGTAATACGCGGCAGTCCCGTCGCCCATCTCTGAAAAAGAGGAGAAATATCAGCGTAAGTCCGAGGAAAAAACAGCAAGGGAGTAGAAGACAACTCACTTTCGACAAACGTTTCGAAAGAAATTTCCTCCTTAAGAAGCTTGACCAACCAGGAATCCTTCCCGGCGATGGCAGGAGCTGGCATCTTGAGGTCAGTCTCGTGCTCCTTCACCACCTTTAGCTCCCGAAGGACCTCTTCGGTCATCAACTTCCAGTTGATGGGAAAAGGGTAAAGGGCGCGCGGAGCGACCTCGGGAGCCCAGTCAGAGACAGCCCGAATACAGCCGTCGAAGTCTGCGAAAGTGGAAGCCAACTCTGGAGTCAGCAACAACCTCGGATCAACGACGTCCACATCTAGCTTTCCCTGAGCCCACTTGGTCGGAACATACGACCAGGCCTCCTCCATCTTCAGGAAAAAGAATTTCTGTTGCCACCCCCGCCAGCTGTCCTTAGTGGCGAAGGTGAACATGAATTTTTTGCTCCCGGATCCCCGAGGTAGCAGGAAATAGAAGCCACCCTTCGTGACCACAAAGAGCTTGTAGTACTGCATGAAGATTATAAAATGGGGTTTTATCCCGAACACGCCACACATGCAGAGGTAGGCGTTAAAATAGCAGAACAAGTTCGGGGGAAGCTGGTTCACAGCAATGCCATGAAATTGGCAGAACTCGCAAACCATCTTCAGGGGAGGATACCGAAGTCCGGCCTTCAGCTGGGCTCGGAAAATGGTAACCTCGTTACTATGGTTTGAAAAAGCATAATGGCTAGAGCGAGGCAGCCTTGTAATGGCGTAAGAGGGAAGAAAGAACTTTTTCTTCCACCTCTCTAATTTTGCAGGGGTGGTGCAACAAGGATGGGCTAAAAGAGACTGCCAGCTCTGAGGGATAGGCATTTTCGACATGAAAACGAGTTCGGAAATGGGAAGAAAATAGTTTCCAGAAAAAACTCAAAAGAACAGAGGGATCAAAACACTCTGGAAAACAAAAACCCACCAAAAGATTTGCCAAAGTCTGAGGACGCCGTCGTGAAAGTTGGCTGAAAAAAGCTCTGATTAAGGCAGCTCCGCCACAGAAAGCAAGAAAGTACAAGAACAGGGGAAAAGCAGAGGAAAGAGCAGAAGTAAAAGCAAATGGGACTTATGATGGAATGGGCTATTTATAGGCCAAAGGTGGGTAACCGAAACATCGTCATAAGTACCCTTTGGAGGCGAACCGTCGCCGTAACTGCCCTCTGCACCTGAAAAGGCGCGCCCTCTGTAACCGACACGGCTCTCCTCAATGGCAAACCGCCACGTGTTAATCACCGCGCCAAAGCAGGGGACACGTCTTCTGACATCCCTAAAAAGCTGGGACGCATCGCTTAGACTGACATGCTTGGCCATCAGACGCGACGTTACACAGACCTGCAAGAAGAAAAAGCAGGTTACCTCGAGGACACCAAGAGACAGGCTACAGCCGAACAGCCCATGACCTTCGGGCAGTTGGTGTATCTTCGGCACAGGCTCCGCCTCGAAGACACCAAAGAACAGGCCAAGGCCGAACAGCCCATACCTTCGGGCAAGAGGTGTATCCTCAGAACAGGTTGAGCTTCCTAAGAGACTCCCAAGAACAACCTCGGAAAGAGATGCAAACCCGAAGTCTTCACTTCGGCTTTCCAAAGGGGGGCATGTGATAGCCAAAGGCTATCGCCTCTATCTGGCCGAACTCCCTGCCACAAGAATGGCCAGAAGAAACTGGCGCTACCCGAGAAAAGGTGGGATCATACACCTCGGGAGATAGCCGAAGAGCTCCGAGCCCGGCACGCCAGGAAACTTGAGGATACTACTTACCCCCCGAGGTTGTAACAGATCGCCTTCGGAAAAGAGGCACCAGCTATCGCGGGCCGAACATGATCTCCCCGAAGGCGGAACTCCCTGAAGCTGGGAACCCCCGAACTGAGTGCGTGTTTTCCGAAGAGGCACCGTCCGTACCAAAGGACGACCTCGCCCAGGGACCTCGGGAGTACGGCAGGAGCATTTAAGGAAGCATTTAAGGAAGCCTCTGACACGTCCTTTCACAGACGTCATAAGCCGCCTCAAAAGGCGCTCTGACACGCTGACGCTGTCAAAATCACAACATGGCCCATCTCAGCACAAGGCTCAAGGCAACCTACTACCAGCTATCTGTCCCCTACGCCCAGAAACTCAGAGAACATCCGACCGAACACGTGTCGCGATCTGAACGGGCTAGGCACTCCTATAAATACCAGGAAATAAATACTTGGCAGGGGGCGGGTTGGCAAAAGAGGTCTGACTCCCAGACTCTGAGAAAACCACCAGGCGAGACTATTCAGCCCCTTTGTGCTATTTCCTCTACCTTTTCTCAGCCACCACTGACTTGGGCGTCGGAGGCTCCCCCCCGGAAACACATTCCGGGGGCCTCCTAACCCTTTGTTTCTGGACTTTTAGGCACACTCCCTTGGGCGAACCATCTTCCAGGCGTTCTTCCTCCTAGAAGTCTCTCCACTAGTCATCTGTTACATTTCCTATTCGATGCAAATGTTACCCTTACTAAGTTTCTCAATGAAACTTATTCCCCTTAATTCTGTCTTTTCAGGTCCAGCTAAGAGATCACCTTCCAAATAACCTTTGTGGTTTGAGTTCTACTCTGAATTTTTAGGTACTTAAACATTCATATGCCTAGTTGTGATCTGAAAAGTTTTGTGATTTTAGGAGCACATTCGGTATTTTTAGTGATGGTGCTTATTGTGTTTTAAAGCAAAAGTCCAGCATCCTGTTCTAAAGTCCATTGTGTCTCAAGCACTCCAGTAACTTAGAGTACATTTTAGATGAGTTAGCACCATTTTTTAGTGCCTATATGCATGTACATGTAGTGTATGTAAAATGAGACAAGTATCTGAACGTTTGAGTAATGTTTTGGCTATATATGTGATGTGGTGTAAGGCTGGCTAAGTGTGAATGATAGGTTGCTTACTTGTAAATTTTGTTTTGGCCACATTAAGTTGCTATATGTACAAAAATGTATTTCCCATGTGTATTGGACATATATGGGGTAGCCTTGGAGGGCTTATCCCTTGCGAATGAAGTGTTTGCACTCTTACGAAATTTTGTATGGGCAAAATGATCATAAAGTGACCAGAATTTTGACTCTGCACTCAAAGTTCAATATCTCACTGTGTAGACGGAATCTTGATATGAAATTTTGATCAAACCTAGAGCACATCTAGAGGTTGAATTGGGATTTGGAATTTCGGAATTTGGAGTCATGTATCCATAGATATGACATTGCAAATTGGCTAAGTTACTGTTCATTTGGTTAAAATTTTGTAACGAACTTAAAAAATCCATAACTTGGTCCATATGTGGGCTATTGATGTAAAAAAAAATTCCTTGGTTTGCCCTAAGTATCTACTTGATAATGGTGTAAATAAAGAATGGGGTGAAATGGCTAGATTAATACAGTTTGTTGGAGGAAGCTTGGGTACAGTGGCTGGAATTTTTGAACCTAGTAAAAGTGCTTAATGTGTGGAACCCAAAACTAAGACTTGTGCCAGTGTTTTCCTTCTTGGCTGTCGTAGTGTGCATACATGTGAATATGTGTATTATGGTTAGACAAATATACATGTATTTACATAGTGCTCATTAGGGTCACTTGAGTATGTACACTAGGGGTGTTGTTATGATGACAGGACACACCAATCCTGGGAGTTTAAATCCATAGTTTTGGCACCATAACTGGATTACCCCGGAGTGGGTAACATCATAGGCATGACATTCTCCCCCCTTAAAGAATTTAGTCCTCTAAATTCTCATGCAATTTGGGGTATAGCTCTAGGTGCTTCTTATACATTTCAGCTTCAGTTTTCCAAGTCGCTTCTTGGCCAGAATTGTGAGACCATTGGATCTTCACCATGTTTTTCCACTTACTTCTTAACTTTCTCGCATCCTTAGCTAGAATCTTTGCAAGTTCCTCTTCAAAAGAGAGGTTAGGGGTCATTGAGATATTAAAAGCTGGTATGGCTTCTTATGGGTCAGATAAGTATTTCTTAAGCATAATAACATGAAAGGTATCATGTATGTGACCCAACTCTGAAGGTAAATGCAACTTGTATGCCACGTTGCCAATTCTAGCCATTATTTGAAATGGTCCAATGTATCTAGGACCTAGTTTGCCTTTCTTTCCGAACCTTAAAACTTCTTTCATTAGGGAGACTTTGATCCACACATAGTCCCCTACTTGGAACTCAAAGTCTCTTCTCCTTCTTTGGTTGGCATAGGCTTTTTCTCTATTATTGTCAGCCTTGATCCTCTTTTGGATCATCTTGATCTTTTTAGTTGTTTCATGGATTAGTTCTAGTCCTATCTCCCCTTTATCCTGAGGACTTTGGCAACAATAAGGATCAATACACTTTCTCCTATATAGAGCTTCATAAGGTGCCATTTTTATCACTAAGTGATAACTATTATTGTAGGAGAATTCAATCAGAGCTAATTCTTAATCCCATTGTGCCTTAAAATCTAACGCATAGCACCTTAACATGTCCTTGAGGATTTGTATTGTTCCCTCCATTTGCCCATCAGTCTGGGTGTTACCACCTTCACAAAATGGGAAAATTATCTGTCATAGGCTTCTTCTTCCTTTTTTTGTATTCTTTGTCTAGAATTTTTTAATGAAGAATTTTTCTCCATTTTCCGTTCTCTCTTCCGAATATGAGTTGTCAGAAGCTAGTATGATTTTAGGTGTGCATTTTTGGCGGACACCTGCGCCTTCTTTCGGAATGATCCTTTTTAGACTGCTGTCGGGTTTTTGAGCTTAGTAAGGAACTTTGCCTTGAAAGAAGAATCATTAAGGCATATTCTTTCGGCAATGAGGCCTTATTCGTCATGTATTTTCATTGATGACTTCAGGGAGGAGTAGCTACAAGCTTTCTTTGAAAAATGTCTAAGTGTAGAATTTTTTCAAAGAGTCTGAATGCCAAGCATTCTTCAACTCCCCTCCCTTGATATCACCCAACTTATAGACCCCCGGGCGAACTTCGTCAAGGACCAAATAGGGTCCACTCCAATTTGCCCGAAGTACCCCTTCTGATGGCCTTCGCTGTTCGAATTCGGTCTTTCGGAGAACGAGGTCTCCTTTTTTGATCTCTTTTTCTCTTACTCGTAAATTGGCGGCGTGTGCTATTCTCTGCTGGAAGGCCTTTCTTCTCAACTTGGCCATTTCACGGTGTTCCTCGAGGAGGTCCAGTTCTGCCCTTAGTCCAAGATCATTTCCTCCTTCATCGAACACCTGTACTCTTACCGAGGGCTGCATGACTTCAATGGAAATAATGGCCTCAGTCCCATATACGAGAGAGAAAGGAGTCTCTCCCGTGGCTCTTCGGGGAGTTGTTCGGTAGCTCCATAGCACACTTGGGAGTTTTCCTGGCCATTTCCCTTTTGCCTCTTTTAGCCTTTTCTTCAGGCCATCTTTTATTTTTCTGTTAGATACCTCGACCTGCCCATTACTCTAAGGATGGGCCACTGGAGAAAAATGCATTTTGATGCCGAGGTCCTCCATGAGTTCCCGGAACCCCTTGTCCGTGAACTGAGTTCCATTATCGGCCACTATTACCCTCGGAATGCCAAATCGGCATATAATGTTCTTCCATATGAACTTTTGAGCGTCCTTCGCCGAGATTGATTCCAGCGGCTCTGCCTCTATCCACTTAGTGAAATAGTCTACCGCGACGATGCAAAACTTTACCCCGCCGGGAGCGCTTGGGAGAGGTCCGATGAGATCAATGCCCCATATGGCGAAGGAGCAGGGATAGTCCGTTGCATTTATTTTTTCCGAGGGTAGCTTTTGGATGTTGGCGTGCCTTTGGCAGTTGTCACATCTTCGGACGAACTGCCATGCATCCTTCCTTAAAGTAGGCCAAAAGTATCCTTGGCAGAGGATTACCCCTGCGAGGGCGTTTGTTCCTATATGGGAACCACACACTCCTTCGTGGACCTCTTCAAGTATTACTCTGACATCATCCTCGCCTACACATTTTTGTAGGGGGCTTGCATACCCTTGTCTGTACAGTTCTTCCCCAATGAGGAAGTACCTTCCTGCACGCTTTTGTATTTTTGTGGCTTCTTTAGGATCCTTGGGAAGCTCCGAATTTGCTAAATATTTCTTGAGGGAGCCTTGCCATCCCTCGCCCGAGGTTTCTATGCACATTGACTCCGTGCTGGGATGTTTTAGTACTTCGGTGGGTTCCCTGGATTTGGCCAAGGCATCAGCTTGGGTATTATCCCTTCGGGGCACGTTCTTGATGTGCACCGAGTCAAAATTCTCAATGAGTCTCTGAACAAGGTCGTGATACTTAGCCAAAATTGGGTCCTTTGCCGCGTACTCTCCCTTCGTCTGTCGGACTATTAGCTGTAATCACTGTGGGCCATAAGGTTTTTTACGCCTACTTTTCTGGCCATTTTCAGTCCTGCTATGAGGGCCTCGTATTCGGCAATGTTATTGGTAACATTAAAACCAAATTTGATTGCTTTAGAAGCTTCCATGCCTTCGGGACCCTGAAGAACTATTCCAACTCCTTGATGTTCTGTGCCTGACGCTCCATCGACGAAGAGCTTCCATTCCGGATCAGTCTTTGTTTCTCCTTTCGCGAGCGCTTCGGTTTTTTCGATCTCGGGGATTTCGGCAATGAAGTCTGCTAATGCCTGAGCCTTTATCACCCTTCTAGGCTCATAAGTAATGTCGTATTCACCGAGCTCGATGCACCATTTTGACAGTCTTCTCGAATGCTCCACTTTTTTCATTACTTCTCGTAGGGGTAAGTTACTTCGGACGGTGATGGCGTGTCCTTGGAAGTAGGGTCGCAATCTCCTGCCCGCGAGTACTAATGCATAGATAGCTTTTTGGAGCAACGGGTATCTCGTCTCGGCGCCATGTAGGGACTTGCTTACGTAATACACTAGCCATTGTTTCCCACCTTCTTCTTTCACCAAGACGGAACTTACCGCCTTTTCAGTGACTGCGAGGTAGAGAATGAGAGTCTCTCCTTCCCGAGGTTGCCGGAGTGTTGGAAGGCGGGTCAAATAGCTTTTGAGCTCTTCCCAGGCTTTCTGGCATTCTGTATTCCATGGATGCTCCTGGATTCCGGAGGTTCCATTGTCCTTGGAGACTTTGGTGAGCACTTTGAAAAATGGGCGACATCGGTCACCATACCTGGAGATGAATCTACTTAGGGAGGTGATCCTCCCAGTAAGCCTCTGTATGTCTTTGATAGACGTAGGTGTTCGGAAATTGAGCAGGGCTTTCACTTTCTCAGGGTTAGCGTCTATTCCCCCTTCTGATACCATAAACCCGAGAAATTTTCCTGCGTTTACTCCGAACACACACTTTTCGGGATTAAGGCGTATGCCGAACTCCCGAAGTCGTTGGAAAGTTTCGGTTAAGTCGGTGATATGATTACCAGGTACTTTGCTCTTGACTATCATATCATCGACGTACACTTCCATGTTCCTACCGATCTGTGCATCAAATACTTTGTTCATCAGTCTTTGGTAGGTGGCCCCTGCGTTTTTGAGCCCGAAGGGCATTCTAACATAGCAGTAGGTACCTATTTCTGTGATGAAGGCCGTTTTTTCCTCATCCTCGGGGTTCATTCGGATCTGGTGATACCCGCTGAAGGCGTCGAGGAAGCTAAGCAGTCCATACTCGGCAGTTGCATCTACCAGCTGATCTATGGCCGGCAATGGGTAGGAGTCTTTTGGACAGGCATCGTTCAAGTTTCGGAAGTCGATGCACATTCGGAGCTTTTCACTACCCTCTTTTGTGGCTATAACCACATTGTTGAGCCATTCGGGGTATTTTACTTCCCTTATTACCCCGGGCTCCATAAGGCGATTAACTTCGGTTTTGACGAAGGAATTTTTGTGAGCTGATAGATTCCATTTCTTTTGCCGAACTGGTCTGACGTGTGGTTGTACTCTAAGATTGTGGTGGATTATGCCGGGGTCAACCCCAGGCATGTCCTTTGGCGAATAAGCAAACAGATCTTTGTTCATGCATAGAAAGGATACAAGCCTCTTTTTGTCCCATTCGGCCAGTTTTTTCCCAATTCGGGTGTTTTGGCCGGGGATCAATTCTACATCTTCTGTTTCTACTTTTTCGAGGCTTTCTGTCTCCTCTGCTATTGTCTTTTCATTTATCAAGACCATTTTTTCTTCTGCCGAAGTCTGTACCTGGATCTTGGCTGGGCTTTGCCTGGCCCTTGTGAAGACTTTTCTAACCTCGGCCTGGTCTATGAAGATTTCGGCATCTCCATCTTCGGTGGCGAAGGTGACCGTCAGGTATCTTACATCTGGTCAAATGTGAAAATTGCCCTAAGTCTGCCTTTCAAAAATGGCGTTGTATGCTGACGGTACGTCAATGACTATAAATCTTGTTCTGCCGGAGGCAATTAACTCTTTCTTGCTCTGGGGTGAGACCCCTTTCAGCATCACGGGCAGGTCGATGTACCCGAGGACTGGAAGTTCAGATGGTCCGACGCCAAAGGTGGGGGAACTGACTGGGCTAAGATCACTTTTTGAAATGTCTAATTTACCCAGCAGATGAGAAAAAATGACGTCGGTGTTTGAGCCGTCGTCGAGGAGCACTCTTTTGACATCCCAGTTTCCTATCCTTGCCATGACAAGGAGGGGATCATCGTGAGGGAACTTTACTACAGACCCATCCCTACGGGTGAGCCTTCGCGGGGAGTTCCCGTACTCCATGACGGAGACTTCTCTCATTTTTCTTTTTCTTTCGGCCGAGGGTATCCCAGTGGTGATGGTTTGGATAACCCCTGCCGAGGGTGGCAGACTTTTTCGGGGACTCCGGTCCCGCCGTCTATCAGAGTCATACTCTTCATCGTCTGCTCTCCTCTGCTCTTCCTTTCTCCCCTTTGGAGAAGGCATCCGCAGGTATCGTCGGAGTTGACCCTGTTTGATCAGGGACTCGATGTACTTCTTCAACTGGAAACAGGCTTCAGTGTCATGGCCATGATCCCGGTGAAATTGACAGAATTTTTTCATATTCCTTTTATTCTCCGGGGCCATGGCCTTTGGCCTTGGGACTGTGGTCCCTTGCCTTTCTAGCGCCATCAGAATACTGGCTCTTGTGGTGTTCAGGGGGGTGAATGCTACGGGCCTCTTTCCTCTTTGCCTTCGAGACCGCTCTGCCTCGTTCTGCTGGCGCGGCTGATGGCTAGGCCCTTCGGTGCGAGGGTGTTCGCCTTTAGGTCCTCCCATTCTGAGTTCTTCGGCCGTCATGTGTTGTTCGGCCCTTCTGTAAAACTCCCCAAGAGTTTCTGGGGGGTCCTTGGAGAACTCGTAGAACAGCTGGGAGTCTCTCCGCAGTCCCCTGACCATTGCGAGGATACGAATTTCTGGCCGAAAGTCTGGTACGCTCAGTGCTTCTCGATTGAATCTTTCCACATAATCGCGGATGGTCTCCCCTCCTCTCTGGGCTATGTCAAACATTTGCACTGGCATTTTGGCAGTTGGCCTACTACCAATAAACTGTTGGGTGAAGGCAGTAGATAGCTCTTGAAAGCTTATCAAACTTCCCTAGGGCAAAGAGCTATACCACGCTGTTGCTGGTCCTGAGAGTGTTACCTCAAAGCATTTACAAAGTGTGGCATCGTCCGTGCCGTGCAGCACCATACTTCGCTTATATTTTGTCAGGTGCGCCTGGGGGTCGCTTCGCCCATCATACGTTTCCAGGCGAGGTACCCTGAAATCACTGGGCATAGGCGCCTCTACTACCTCGCGTACGAAAGGCGACTCCTCTCCGGTGTAGGAGTCGGACAATCGGGACCGGACTGGTTTTCGGGAGATCTGTTTCTCGACCTTTTCCAGCCTTCCCAGGATCCTTTCCATAAGGGCGGCAGTGCTGGTTCCTTCCTGCCGCCGTGTGTTCGCTGGTAGTGGCGAATTTCTCCTTCGCCTTGGGGAACGACTCCGGCGAGGGGGAGAGGGGGACCTCTGGTAAGGGGACGCGCTCCGTTGACAGGAGGCCCTGGTCTCTTTTGGGGCTCCCCTTCTGGCGGGGCGCACCTCAACAGGTTCACTGTCTGTTGAATATGCATCAAGGGAGTCTCCACTCTCTGAACTCCGGTGAGTAGATCGCGAGCTCCTTTCCCGACGAATGGTCGGGGGTGAGGCCCTTTGAGCGGGTGGAGGTTGCGGCAACCTCTGATCAAGCTGCTGAGTGATTTCGGCAACGATAGAACGCTGGAAATCCCGTAGGAAGCTCATCGTTACCGTTACAGGACGATCGTCCTCCGTCATAGAAGTTTCTGCCACAGGCAGAGTGGTCGCCTGCTGAGTCTCGGGTGCGAGGGGGGGTCTTGAAACCCCTTTGTCCTTCGCGCGCCGAGTCTCCACGACGGCGATATGGGATAGAGTTCCCACAGACGGCGCCAATTGGTGGCCTGCGGCGGCTTCGTCGTGTGCCATTGTGCGGGTAAGGAGGGCTTCTGATGGAGGAGAGCACCTTGAGAGGAGATTCCCCAGTGGAGGATACCTGAAATGCTCCAGAAAACACAGGTTAGGAGGTCCCCGGAGTGTATTTCCAGGGAGGAGCCTCCGACGCCCAAGTCAGCACTTGTAGGTGACTAGATGATGTGCTCTTTCGTGTATTCCAAGAGAACTTTCTTACCTGGCTGGGATGCTTCCTGGGCATTTATAAAGGGGGTGTACAGAATCCATTCTCCTCACGTGGTCGTCCCAGATTATGACACGTGTTCGGTGGGATGTGATCCCGGCTTTTCGGGGAATGAAGGGACACTTATCTCAGTAAAAGTAGCCTGGCTAGAAGCCTAGGCATTCCGAGAGTGTCGTGTCGAGGTGTCCTTGTGATGGCGTGTGATAGCCAAACGCTATCGCCTCGATCTGGCCGAACTCCCTGCCACAAAAATGGCCAGAAGAAGCTGGCACTACCCGAGAAAAGGTGTGATCATGCACCTCGGGAGATAGCCGAAGAGCTCCGAGCCCGGCACGCCAGGAAAACCCGAGGACACTACTTGCCCCCCAAGGTTGTGAACAGATCGCCTTCGGAAAAGCGGCACCAGACATAGCGAGCCGAACATGATATCCCCGAAGGCGGAACTCCCTGAAACTGGGAACCCCCGAACTGAGGGCTTGTTTCCCGAAGAGGCTCTGTCCGTACCAAAGGACGACCTCACCCAGGGACCTCGGGAGTACGGCAGGAGCATTTATGGAAGCATTTAAGGAAGCCTCTGACACATCCATTCACAGACGCCACAATCCGCCTCAAAAGGCGCTCTGCCACGCTGACGCCATCAGAATCACATCATGGCCCATCTCAGCACACAGCTCAAGGCAACCTGCTACCAGCTATCTGTCTCCTACGCCCAGAAATTCAGGAACATCCGACCGAACACGTGTCACGATCTGAACGGGCTAGGCGCTCCTATAAATACCAGGAATTAATACTTGGCAGGAGGTTGGTTGGCAAAACACCCACACTCTGAGAAAATTACCAGGCGAGACTCCTCAGCCCTTTGCGCTATTTTCTCTGCCTTTCTCTCAGCCAACCACTGACTTGGGCGTCGGAGGCTCCCCCTCCCCGGAAAAACACTCCGGGGGCCTCCTAACCCTTTGTTTCTGACCTTTCAGGCACACTCCCTTGGGCGATCCATCCTCCAGGCGTTCTTCCTCCCAGAAGTCTTTCCACCAGTCATCATGACTATAAACGATGAGGCCCCTGGCCATGAGCGTGCTCCAGTGATAGCATGTCAGAACGTACTTGGAGGGCGACTTTGTCACACCTCACTCAGGCCCTGGCCTATCATTCTCTAATTTAACTCCCAAACCCAATATTTAATCTCAAAGTGTTTGGTTCGGCCAAGCAAGCAATGGCAACTTTTAAGTCTTATTTTCTTAAGTTATGAGGCCTGCGAGGTGGCCCAGGTGGCTTTAATAAAGATCCATTAACAACTTGCAGCAAGGGCAAGGCCCAAAAACCCCTAACTTGCACAACAAGCAAGGTTTCAAACAATGACTTGCATAACAAGCAAGGCAACACTTAAATGCAATTTAAGTGCATACATGGTGTGCATTAAGTGTACTAACTATATGGAAACCATGAAACCCACAAGGTTGGTTTAGGTTTTGAAAACAACAAACAAAGATGCATAATGCTCTCGGCCTACTAAAGTACATACCATTATGCACAACAAGTCCACATAACTAGGTTCATATCCATTCACATAAAAGTGGCAACTTTGGCCCATAATATCCAGCATACATAACTTGGCATCCAAGATTCACAAAACATTCACAAACTAGGCATCCGAGACTACACACATATACAAATCAAAATGGTAGTCTACCTAGTATCTAGCATGGCTACATATGCCAAGCATCCATAAGTTGTTCATGCCAAGTACATACAACCCGAGACCATACTCCTAATGGTCAAATAAAACCTTGAGAATCCCATACAAAAGTACACATTGCAACACCAAACCTATGGCCATGTTCATGGTCATAAAGGTGAAAACCACAATCAGAGCTAAGGTCCAGGTATCCATGCTTCTCCTAGACAGTTCCCACTCTACAGCCTGCAAACTTAAGATATAAGTCTCGGCCAACTAAGAATAAGACTTGTAATGAAACCAAAATACTAAGCCAAGCACACATTGGCACATACCTTGTAAAACAAGCAAAGTTAGTGCAAACACAAGCAACAAGCTAGTAAACTCTACTCAGGCCGAATGTCCTTGCCTGAAAAATAAAGGATGGGCAGTGAGCATATAACTCAGTAGGATTCACTTTAAACATATACAACTCATTTTGAGTCTATTTAGTTAAGCTGAGTAATCACTCAAAGTTTAACCTCCCATTAGGTAGCTCAACCGGCAAAACAAACACCAAGACAAGAAAAACAGGCATATACATATACAAGATGGGTAACTATGTTAAATAATTCATAAATGGGGTTAGCATGCACATAGAAACACCAAAGCACACAAGTACACACCCACACTCCACAGTGTAGCTCTCGGCCATATAAGCCATACATGTACCCATGTGCATTTCTTGCACACAAACTCACCAATATACCATTCCATTTGGAGCTCCCAAAATGCCAAGCAAATAGGCCACATTCAATTGCATTTCTAGTACATGTACAATAGTTAATTAGCTAATCAACAAAACAACCAAGTATAACCAATAGGCTCCTACCATGTTGGCAATGATCACAAATCACATTTATCATCATAAGCAATGAGCGGTGTCTAGCAACACATCATTGCTACCCAAGTGACCAGATTGTTAGTGATTCGACTAAACCTTTATGATCATCATCGATATATGCCATTGTCCCTTTGTCCAAAATATCAAGACTAAGCACGAGACATGGAATGTGTCACTCTCTATAGCTCAATCTTTCATTTCTTGATTACCGAGTAGACCAACTTAAACTGATGACATTGATATCGTATATCAACTCATCCAAGCATGGCCATGCATTTTTTTAAGTCTTACACTATCAAGGGGCCCGAATATATCACTCCCATTATATAAGAAGGAAAAATCCTATCTTGATCATACGAATTCCTCCGCATGATATGTGACATACCCAATGACCTCCTTCAAGTTCACTCAGTTATGAGCAACAAAGGAAAGTATCAAAGTATGTGACTCACATGTAGGGAACCTTGATGATCTTTGGTCAAAGGACTATATATACCATGATCACTATAAGAATCACTTATGACACTCATATAACGATCCATGTAGTGTTCTCAGGGTGGGTCGGTCCAGTACACAAGTTCTCCAACTTGTACCCATATGTAGACTACATATCTCATATTAGTCTCCACATATGCTAGTCGTTATGTATTATTGCAACCTGTTCCACAATAATACTAGACTAGGGATATTTGAGAATATCATTATTCTAGGGTTACAATTATGTTTATTACGTTACGCAGAAACAGAACAACAAACATAATTGCTAGATTAATGCCTTAATAAAATATCATGACTCAATGTGCAAAAATACAATCATCTCATGATTGGCTTTTGGGCACAACACTAACAATCTCCCACTTGCACTAAAGCCAATCATCCATGTATCTAATACCAATGGACCTAGAATGGCTATCATGCTTTTGCTGCATAAGGGGCTTTGTCAGCGGATCAGCAATGTTGCTGTCTGTTGAAGTCCTGCATATCCTTACATCACCCCTCTCGATGATCTCCCTAATGAGATGATAGCGTCGGAGTATGTGTTTGGATCGCTGGTGAGATCGAGGTTCCTTAGCCTGTGCGATTGCTCCATTGTTGTCACAATAGAGCTCTATCGGGTCGGCAATGCTTGGAACCACTCCAAGTTCAGTGATGAACTTCTTGATCCAAACTGCCTCCTTCACAGCATCAGAGGCGGCAATGTACTCAGATTCTGTTGTAGAGTCAGCTACTGTCTCTTGCTTTGAACTCTTCCAGCTCACAGCACCACCACCAATACAAAACACATAACCAGATTGCGATCTAAAATCATCCTTATCGGATTGGAAGCTTGCATCGGTGTAACCCCTTACAACGAGCTCATCTTCACCTCCAAAGACCAAGAATGCATCCTTAGTCCTTCGTAAGTACTTAAGGATGTTCTTAACAGCTGTCTAGTGACTCTCACTGGGGTTTGATTGGTACCTACTCGTCATGCTCAAAGCATATGAGACATCGGGATGAGTACATATCATGGCATACATGATAGATCCAATTGCTGAGGCATATGGAATCTTACTCATGCGCTCTCTTCTCCTCGGGTGTACTCGGATACTGAGATCTAGAAAGAGTTATACCATGTGACATGGGCAAGAATCCTTTCTTGGAATCTTGCATGCTAAACCTCTTTAGCACCTTGTCAATGTATGTACTTTGACTTAGGCCAAGAAGCTTTCTAGATCTATCTCTATAGATCCTGATGCCTAACACATAGGCTGCTTCACCCAAGTCCTTCATAGAGAAACATTTCCCTAGCCAAGTCTTCACAGATTGTAGCTCAGGAATGTCATTCCCGATGAGTAGTATGTCGTCTACATACAACATCGAGAAGACAATAGTGCTCCCATTAACCTTCTTGTAGACACAAGGTTCATCTTCATTTTTGATAAAACCAAACTCTTTGATTGCTTCATCAAAATGAAGATTCCAACTTTGAGAAGCTTGCTTCAGTCCATAAATGGACCTTTGCAACTTGCACACTTTATTGGCATTCTCAGGAGTGACAAAACCCTCAGGTTGTCTCATGTACACATCCTAAAGTAGCTTTCCATTTAGGAATGCAGTTTTGACATCGATTTGCCATATCTCATAATCACAGTGTGCAGCAATAGCGAACAAAATTTGGATGGGTTTAAGCATAGCTACTGGTGAAAAAGTTTCATCATAGTCAATACCATGAATTTTCTTGAAACCTTTTGCAACCAATCGTCCCTTAAAGGTAATCACATTACCATCCATGTTAGTTTTCTTGTTGAAAACCCATTTGCACCCTATGGGTTTTACCCTTTCAGGTGGGTCAACCAAAGTCCATACTTGGTTTTCATACATGGATTCCAACTCGGATTTCATGGCCACTAGCCACTTCTCAGAGTCAGGCCTCGACATAGCTTGTTGGTAGGTTTTGGGATCATCCTGATCCATGAGCATCACATCACCAGTGTGAGTCACGAGAAACCCATATCTCTCAGGCTCACACCGAATCCTACCAAACCTACGTGGGCTCTATGCTACAGGAACAGACTCTTGAACCACAACATCTTGTGGTGTTTGTTCCGGTTCCATTTCAGGTTCGATGTCTCCTTGTTGTTCTTGAATTTCTTCAAGTTCTACTTTCCTCTTACTAGTTCCTTTAGAGATAAACTCTTTCTCTAAAAAGACACCAGTTCGAGCAACAAACACTTTTTGCTCAGAAGGATTGTAGAAATAGTAACCCTTTGTTTCTTTGGGATACCCAACAAAAAGGCATTTTTGAGATTTGGGCCCTAGTTTGTCAGAGGATTGACATTTCACATAAGCGTCACAGCCCCAAATCTTCATAAAAGACAAATTGGGACGCCTCCCACTCCATATCTCATATGGTGTCTTTTGAACCGATTTAGATGGAACTCGGTTTAGTGTAAAAGCGGCTGTCTCTAGAGCATGTCCCCAAAAGGAGTTTGGAAGGTCAGCTTGACTCATCATAGAGCGAACCATGTCTAACAGAGTTTGATTTCTCCTTTCAGATACACCATTCCATTGAGGTGTACCTGGTGGAGTGAGTTGTGATACTATACCACACTCCTTCAGATAGTCAAGGAATTCTCGATCCAAGTACTCTCCACCTCGATCTGATTGAAGCACTTTGATACTCTTCCCGAGTTGATTCTCTACTTCATTCTTGAATTCTTTGAACTTTTCAAAGGATTCTGACTTGTGTCTCATAAGATACACATAGCCATATCTACTGAAGTCATCAGTGAAAGTAATGAAGTATTGAAAACCTCCTCTAGCATGTGTAGACATAGGGCCACATACATCACTATGTATGAGTCCTAGTAAGTCATTAGCCCTTTCACTTTGCCCTATGAATGGGGCTTTGGTCATCTTGCCCAACAAACATGACTCACATGTCTCATATGATTCAAAATCAAATGAGTCCAAGAGTCCATCCTTATGGAGCTTGGATATGCGGGTCTCGTTTATATGGCCCAAGCGACAGTGCCAGAGATAGGTCGGGTTCGAATCATTTAATTTGACCTTCTTGGTATTCACATTATAGATTGGATCTTCGAGGTCTAGAACATACAACCCATTGCTAAGTTGAGCACTGCCATAAAAGATTTCATTCAAATAAATAGAACAACATTTGTCCTTTATTATAAATGAAAAACCTTTCTTGTCCAAACAAGAAACAGAAATCAAATTTCTACTAATAGTAGGCACAAAGTAGCAGTTGTCTAATTCTAAAACTAATCCACTAGGTAAAGTGAGAACATAAGTCCCTACGGCTAAGGCAGCAACCCTTGCTCCATTTCCAACACGTAGGTCCACTTCACCTCGGGCCAATCTTCTACTTCTACTTAGATCCTGCACATTTGCACAAATGTGAGATCCACATCCAGTATCCAATACCCAAGATGAGGAAGTAGAAAAGTTAGCCTCTATAACAAAAATACCTGAAGTGGAAGTCTTACTTCCATTTTCCTTAGCATATTCTTCAAGATAGAGCTTGCAGTTGCACTTTCAGTGTCCAGGTTGCTTACAATGGAAGCACTCCCCTTCCTTTGCCACACCAACCTTTGGTTTCAATGCAGCTGAAGAAGAATTGGCGTTGGACTTTCCATTAACTTTATCCTTCTTCTTGTTGGCTTTTCCTTTTCCCTTGCCCTTTTGAACCATCAAAATGGGCTTAGCCTTCTTAAGGTTTTGCTCAGCAGTTCTCAACATGTTGAGCAATTCAGGGAGGGACTTGTCAAGCCTCAACAATGCCAATAATTTGTCAATGTACCCAATCATCTTGAGCACATGAGGACCCATGAGACTTTTGCTGCCAACAAACCTCTCATGCCTAGCTTGCTCTCTTTTTGGGATGTTCGATCATATCAAAATGCATGTTGCTTTTAAAGCTCAGATCATCTTCAAGATGTACCCATCATCTTGAGCACATGAGGACCCACGGGACTTCCCTCAGAAATCTTGCACTGAAACAATGCCTTAGAGGTCTCAAACCTCTCATGCCTAGCTTGCTCTTGGAAAAGCATGGAAAAGCATTTTGAGAAATTCCAATAAGCATGAGGAATGCAACATCCAAAGCATCATCAAAATGCCTCTCGTGAAGGATCTACAACAGCAGCAGGCTCATTCGGAATGGGCTAGTCTAGCACATAAGCCTTTCTCTCTTGCTTGAGGACTATCCTCAAGTTTCGATACCATTTGAGAAAGTTGTCCCATTCATTCAAGGATTATCGTTCATGTGTTTTGTGCCATGGTTATCTACAAATATATGCAGTGTAAGAGTCATGTATTTTAATTCATTTAATAAGGACTTTTATTAAACGATACTCCCACTATTTTCCTCAAAATAATAACCCTCGATATTATTTCGGAACACCTCGGCGCTAAGGTATTCTAGTGGGCCAAGATCCATATTTGACCACAACCTGAGTCAGCTTTGGCTTTTCTCTCAAGTTACAGCTATTTAGGTAGGCAACTCCTTGCCAATTGCATCTTATGCAACTCTTGGATAGTTGGGTGAACAACACTTGTCCAAGCTCATCTCATGAACTTAAGCCCAACTCTATGCCTCTAAGTCCCTAATCCTATTAGGATGACTTAGTTAAGTCAGACCCAAAGTTAGCAATTTGGATATCACTATTATCCCATCGCGCCTTACCAAGATGAACATAGGTGCTTTGCTTTGGCAAACCCACCTAATGTTGATCAAAGTCTTGACGAGTGCCAACATTTGGAAGGCATCACATTTAATGACTTAATATTTGTTTGAGGGATTTTTCTTTTGATCTCACCAATTTGTTATCTCCGGTTGTCTTATACATGCATCACATACAAATATAAAACATGCATCTCATGCTTACAAGAAAGTAAACGTGACATGGTTATAGCCCAAACTATGCGATATTCTCAAGCCAATGAGAATATCATAAAAGCCTAAGAAAAGAAAAGGGTCTTCACAAGCTCCTTCTCTTCCTTTCTTGGTTGCCCTTTTGTTGTCACCTCCTTGGACATACCACCTTGGATGATCCTTGGACATACCACCTTGGATGATCCCATAATGTACCATTACATCAATAATAGAAACCTTGAGTTACATTCGAGGGGAGTAAGGTGAGAAGAGAATGTACAATGAGAGTGATAAGAAAAGGCACGACTCGCAGGCCGTATTTACAAGTACAACCAATCAAGGGCTATAACCATGCACCATGCTTCAAACACCAATCAGCATATCATGTCAAATCTCATTCAACAAAAATGCATGCCAATTTTCGTGTGTTGATTAACCAGTTTTTATTTATGTGGCGCTTCGCATATGGCGGTCCCACTACGGACGGGGTCAAGCTAGGAGCCGCCCATGCGGGGGGTTGCGAGGGGGGCAGCGCCCCCCGATGCAAAAAATTGTCTTACAATTGCTTTGCCCGAGATCTTCTATTTCGAGCAAGTAGGCACCCGAGACTCCTCCATTCGAGCCACCAAAAATACCTTACTTTCGGTGCCCGAAGCAGGCCGAATCCGAACAAAGCTAGGCAAGAATCCTCCATTTGAGCCACCAAAAATACCTTACTTTCGGTGCCCGAACAGGCCGAATCCGAACCAAGCTAGGGTTTTTGCAACTATTGCAAGAATCCTAATCCATATAGGTATCTCATACCAATCAATTTTGGGTTAATCTCATTAACCAATTAGTGTCGTTTCTTCATATATGTCATATGTTCATTACGAGTTCCGGTTTCATGCATCATGAATCAATCTAATTAATCATGGCCGAAAGCAACCGAACACATAACATCATGCGATTCAACATTCAATCCCGATTTAGGGTTTCACCAGTAGCTCTGATACCACTGTTGGGTTTCGGGAGCCAAACAGCGCAGCGGAATTTAACCGAAACCCTCCAGGATCCAAGTGAAATGGGGTAAACCGGGTGTTCAAAAATTTTCATACCTAATTTTCGGTTGAGATCTCTCACTCAACTGTAGAGTCGAATCACAAAACTTGAACAGTTGACGTGTTCAAGCTCTCTATGGTATCCACACGAGCCTCTCGGGATCACCACGCTTCCACCACGTCCCGGCAGATGCGTTTCTCTTGCGCTCGCAGTGCTAGCTTGCATCCTCCAAGGAATTGCAAGAGAAGAGTGCGGCTGTCCTTTTGGGAGGCTAGGGCAAGGAGACCTGTGAATTTCTCACTAAAAGTTGTATTTATAGTGAGACTCAACTTCCAGGCCTAATGGGTTTCAAAGCCCTAATCCAATTAGGCTTTAATTTTGGGCTTAATAATGGCTCAACTCTTGGGCCCATTATTAATACGAAATTAAAGTGAAACCATAACCCAAATAATTAGCCCATGCACTCTAATGATCCAAATAGCTCTATGTGTGCGACCCAATAGGCTCTTACCATGTTGGCAATGATCATAAATCACATTTATGATCATAAGCAATGAGCGGTGTCTAGCAACACATCATTGCTACCCAAGTGACAAGATTGTCGGTGATTCGACTAAACCTTTATGATCATCACCGATATATGCCATTGTCCCTTTGTCCAAGATATCAAGACTAAGCACGAGACATGGAATGTGTCACTCTCGTATAGCCCAATCTTTGGTTTCTTGATTACCGAGTAGACCAACTTAAACTGATGACATTGATATCGTATATCAACTCATCCAAGCATGGCCATGCATTTTCTAAGTCTCACTCTATCAAGGGGCCCGAAGATATCACTCCCGTTACATAGGAGGGACAAATCCCATCTTGATCATACAAATCCCTCCGCATGATATGTGACATACCCAATGACCTCCTTCAAGTTCACTCAGTTACGAGCAACAAAGGAAAGTATCAAAGTATGTGACTCACATGTAGGGAACCTTGATGATCTTAGGTCGAAGGACTACATATACCATGATCACTATGAGAATCATTTATGACACTCATATAACGATCCATGTAGTGTTCTCATGGTGGGTCGGTCCAGTACACAAGTTCTCCAACTTGTACCCATATGTAGACTACATATCTCATATTAGTCTCCACTTATGCTTGTCGTTATGTGTTATTGCAACCCACTCCACAATAATACTAGACCAAGGACATTTGAGAATATCATTATTCTAGGGTTACAATTATGTTTATTATGTTTATTATGTTACACAGAAACAGAACAACAAACATAGTTCCTGGATTAATGCCTTAATAAAATATCATGACTCAATGTGCAAAAATACAATCATCTCATGATTGGCTTTTGGGCACAACACTAACACAATAGATGCCACCAATCTACCATGAGCTTATAATAGTTTGAGGCCTAACATATGGGCATGTATTTGAGTCATTGGGGACCTTTCCTCATCCTAGTCCTCCTACTGGACATTGTCTCGTATCTAGTGAGTCGGGTCTCAAAGTTGCTTTAGCAAGCCTTAACTTGCCAACTGTTGTAGCACATAACAACCTCCCCTTGAAGACTAGGTGTGGGAGTAATCCAAGTCTACTTGGAAAAGCCAAGTTGGGTGTGCTAAAGTCCCATGCTAGTGCCTTAGGTCTAAGACCCAGCTAGGCCACTTAGTGTTACTAACCTTTCACCCCTCATAGGGTGAACCCTGATTAGCACATGAGCAGTCTAGCTTGGGCATACTAGGTTCCCATTCTTGCTCATCGAGCTTGAAGATTGGCTAGGTAACTAGGCATACTAAGCCTTTGCTCCTAGGTGTACTGGGCCCCCACTTTAGTCCCTAAGGTCCAAGACCTGACTAGGCGACGCATACCTTCCTTGGTGAACTTTGAATGATACGAGGCTCAACACATACTACAGCTCAATGAGTTGGCCATTACTTGGAATCATGCCTACATAAGTGCCCATTGTGTTTTTTAGTACATACTAAGGTACCAAATGCACTAAGGTAGCCTAGCTACCTTGTGCCTCCAAGGCCCCTCAAAGTGCTCTAGTAACTTAGCTTGAGTTCTAAGTTACTTGCCTACTTAAAGCCTTTAGTGTTTCTCTTGATTCCCTAGGGTAGCTTGTACTTACTTGGGTGTCAAACAATCATCCAAGCCTTGCCAAGCTCCTACATTATCCATTCTAGCCTTCTCATGGGCCCTAGAGCTCACAATACGCCCAAATGTGCATATGTGCCCCTATTAGCCTCATAGTGCCTTCTTTGGCCATTAGGTGTTTTCATTAACTTCCTATATTACTTGTTTGTATGGTTTTGGGAGCCAAACAAGTGCAGCAAAACATAACCAAAACGCTCTAGGATTGAAGTGAAATAAGGTAAATCGGGTGTTTCAAAATTTTCATACCTAATTTCGGTTAAGTTCTTTCACCCAACTGTTGAATCGAATCACAAAACCTAAATAGTTGACGTGCTCAAGCTCTCTATGGTATCTTCATGAGCCTCTCGGAATCACCATACTTCCACCATATCCCAGTAGATATGTTTCTTTTGCGCCGGCAGTGTTAGCTTTCATCGTCCAAGGAGTTGCAAAAGAAGAATGTGGCTGAAACTTTTGGGAAGCTAGGGCAAAGCTTGCAAATTTCTCACTATATGAAGTATTTATAGTGAGACTCAACCTCTAGGCCTAATGGGCTTCAAAGCCCTAACCCAATTAGACTTTAATTTTGGGCTTAATAATGACTCAACTTTTGGGCCAATTATTTGTTAGTGTTGTGCCCAAAAAGCCAATCATGAGATGATTTTATTTTTGCACATTGAGTCATGATATTTTATTTAGGCATTAATCCGGCAATTTTGTTTTTTGTTTTGTTTCTGTGTAACGTAATAAACATAATTGTAACCCTAGAATAATGATATTCTTAAACATCCCTAGTCTAGTATTATTGTGGAGCGGGTTGCAATAATACATAATGACTAGCATATGTGGAGACTAATATGAGATATGTAGTCTACATATGGGTACAAGTTGGAGAACTTGTGTACTGGACTGACCCACCATGAGAACACTTCATGGATCGTTATATGAGTGTCATAAGTGATTCTCATAGTGATCATGGTATATGTAGTCCTTCGACCTAAGATCATCAAGGTTCCCTACATGTGAGTCACATACTTTGATACTTTCCTTTGTTGCTTGTAACTGAGTGAACTTGAAGGAGGTCATTGGGTATGTCACATATCATGCGGAGGGATTTGTATGATCAAGATGGGATTTGTCCCTCCTATGTAACGGGAGTGATATCTTCGGGCCCCTTGATAGAGTGAGACTTAGAAAATGCATGGCCATGCTCCGATGAGTTGATATACGATATCAAAGTCATCAGTTTAAGTTGGTCTACTCAGTAATCAAGAAACCAAAGATTGGGCTATACGAGAGTGACACATTCCATGTCTCGTGCTTAGTCTTGATATATTGGATAAAGGGACAATGGCATATATCAGTGATAATCATAAAGGTTTAGTGGATTCACCGACAATCTTGTCACTTGGGTAGCAATGATGTGTTGCTAGACACCCCTCATTGCTTATGATCATAAATGTGATTTATGATCATTGCCAACATGGCAAGAGCCTATTGGGTCGCACACATAGAGCTATTTGGATCATTAGAGTGGATGGGCTAATTATTTGGGTTATGGTTTCACTTTAATTTCGTATTAATAATGGGCCAAGGAGTTGAGCCATTATTAAGCCCGAAATTAAATCCTAATTGGATTAGGGTTTTGAAACCCATTAGGCATGGAAGTTGAGTCTCACTATAAATACAACTTTTAAGTGAGAAATTCGTAGGTCTCCTTGCCCTAGCCTTCCAAAAGGACAGTCACACTCTTCTCTTGTAATTCCTTGGAGGACGCAAGCTAGCACTGCGAGCGCAAGAGAAACGGATCTGCCGGGACGTGGTGGAAGCGTGGTGATCCCGAGAGGCTCGTGTGGATACCATAGAGAGCCTGAACACGTCAACTGTTCAGGTTTTGTGATTCGACTCTACAGTTGAGTGAGAGATCTCAACCGAAAATTAGGTATGAAATTTTCAAACACCCGGTTTGCCCCGTTTCACTTGGATCCTGGAGGGTTTCGGTTAAATTCCGCTGTAACATTTGGCTCCCAAAACCCAACATTATTAATACAAAATTATCATGAAACCATGACCCAAATAAATTAGCCCATGCACTCAAATAATCCAAATAGGCATTATGTGCGTGACCCAATAGGCTCTTACCATGTTGGCAATGATCATAAATCACATTTATGATCATAAGCAATGAACAGTGTCTAGCAACACATCATTGCTAGCTAAGTGACAAGATTATCGATGATTTGACTAAACCTTTATGATGATTATCCGTATATGCCAATGTCCCTTTGTCCAAGATATCAAGACTATGCACAAGACATGGAATGTGTCACTCTCGTATAGCCCAATCTTTGGTTTTTTTATTATCGAGTGGACTAACTTAAACTGATGACATTGATATCATATATTAACTTATCCAAGCATGGCCATGCATTTTCTTAGTCTCACTCTATCAAGGGGCCCGAAGATATCACTCCTTTTACATATGAGGGACAAATCCCATCTTGATCATACAAAACCCTCTACATGATATGTGACATACACAATGACTTCCTTCAAGTTCACTCAGTTACGAGCAACAAAGGGAAGTATCCAAATATGTGACTCACATGTAGGGAACCTTGATGATCTTAGGTCAAAGGACTACATATATCATGATCACTATGAGAATCACTTATGACACTCATATAATGATCCATGTAGTGTTCTCATGGTGGGTTGGTCCAGTACACAAGTTCTCCAACTTATGCCCATATACAGACTACATATCTCATATTAGTCTCTACATATGGTTGTCATTATGTATTATCGTAACTCGCTCCATGATAATACTAGACCAAAGACATTTAAGATTATCATTATTCTAGGGTTATAATTATATTTATTACGTTACGTAGAAACAAAACAACAAACTTAATTCCTGGATTAATGCTTTAAGAAAATGTCATGACTCAATGTGCAAAAAATACATTCATATCATGATTGGCTTTTGGGTTCAATACTAACATTGTTGCCCTTGGACTAACTTAGGGCCAGTAATATACTACCCCATATTACCTTTCACACTCCAGGAGGTTGTGCCAAAAATTGCCCACAGGTTTTGTGTCATACTGCATTTACATTAGTCTTATTAAACTAGGGTATGGTTATTGTTCACTAAATTAGTTCACCATGTTCCCTACATGGGAGCGATCCTTTTTTTGGCCTTACCAAGACTCTAAAAATGCTCAAGCACACATAGGATACACTTAGGAGGCCTAAAGCAAACCCCTTGCCTAGGGACTTTTAAATGTCTAGCCTCAAGCCTTTAGGACACATCTCTAGCTCCTATTGGAACTCCTCTTAGCCTTGGATACCAAATGCTATGTCCTTGGGTCTTGGGAATGCATCTCTGGACTCCAGGGGCCTTGCCCTATTCAGTGCTGCATCCTTGGGTCTTAGGGATGCATCTTTGAGCTCCCTTGAAGCTTTGAGGCTTCGAGGTAGCCAATGTTGCATCCTTGGCTGTTAAGGATGCGTACTTGGGCTCCTCAAAAGCCTTGAGGATGCAACTCTAGGCCCTAGGGATATGTCTTTGACTGTAGAATGCTTTTTCATGCCCATCTTATCTCTCTTGCATCCATGGCCCTTTTCCTGAGTAAATTCATTTCAAACTCACCCAAAACATATTCCCAAGGCTAGAATCAACTTAAATTCATTAACATAACAAGAAAAACACAAAATCCCCTTACTTTAATTCCAACCTACAAGCAATGATCAAGCATTCCCTCACCAAAAATCAAGGCTTCACTAAGTTTCACCTAGGTTCTAAGCAATTCAAGGTTCATGGCATCAAAACAAGACCAACCAAGCAAAACCCAAACATCAATTACCTAAACAAACAAGGAATCAACAAGGAATTGAAGGTACCTTATGTACAAACCAAGCACCAAGCAAGAAAACATGATTCCAAGATTGAAAAGCATAGAGCATCCTTGAAACAAGCCACCCAATGCTTATACAACCATGGAACCTTCAATTTTCACCAAGAACTCTTGAATTTGTGCAAGAATTGAAGGAAAAATCAAGTGGGAAAGGTTGACCTCATGTTTGAAGAAGAAAATAGTAAATTGTGCTGGCCAAAGCTCACTTTACCAAGTTTATAAGCCTTTAACCCATTAAGGCCTCAAACTTTCTTAAAGTTGTCAAAAAGAACCCCTTCCTAAAATAGTAATCTTTGGTCAGATATTGGTCAAACCTTCAACACTTAATGAAATTTTGGGTGCTAAGCAAGGGTTATGTTCAAAACACATTTTTTTTACTCCTAAGATGCGGCCTAGCACCTGGGGATGCAAAATTATTATTTTACCCCCGAACCTCTTTTGATGCCATAAACTCCTTGAAACTTCGTAAACCTTGGCCAACTTGCTTGACCTTGCTAAGTAAACTCAAAATAAGGGTTCAAACTAGGGATTTATTAATTTATAAACCTTAAATGAGCTTTCCGCTAGGAGGGCTATAACATCTAGCACCGTGAGGTAAAAGATGAACACTTTTGCCTGAGTTTTGGAGGCAAACTAGTGATCCAATTGGTTTGTGTGAAAACCATGAAGAGTTTAAACACATCAATTATTCAAGTTTTTTTGTTACCCACTCCGGGGTAGTGCAATTATGGAGCCAAAATTGTGCATTTAGACTCCCAGGATTGGATAAGTTCTGTAGGCCATCAGAACACTACCCTTAGTGTGCATACCCAAGCAGCCCTCTTGGGCACTATGTAAACACATGTATATTGGTCCAACTATCACAAACATATTAACATTTCATGCACACTATGGCAGCAAAGAAGGAAAACACTAGCACAGGTCCTAATCTTGGATACCACACATTAGGCAATCTTGTTAAGTTCTAGTGACCAGCTACTGCACCTGTAACTTCTACTAATAAAATGTATCATTCTAGCCATGTAACCCCCTATTTTATTCACTCCATTATCAAGTAGAGACATATGGAAAATTAGGGAATTTTTTTTTACATCAATAGCCCACCTATGGACCAAGTTATGGATTTTTTAAGTTGGTTATAAAATTCTGACAAAATAAACAGTAACTTAGCCATTTTTACAACATCATATCTTTGGCTACAGAGCTCCAAATTTAGAAATTCCAAATCCCAGTTCAACATCTAGATGTTCTCTAGGTGTGGTAAAATTTTCATACCAAGATTCATTCTAAACAGGGAGGTATAGAACTTTAAGTCCAAAGTAAAAATTGTGGTTACTTTATGACCATTTTGCCCACACAAAATTTCATAAGTGCACAAACACTTCATTCACAAAGGGGAAAGCCCTCCAAAGCTACCCCATATATGTTCATTACAAATAGGAGTTACATGCTCTTACATCTAGCAACTTTATGTGGCCAAAACAGAATTTACAAGTAAGCAGCCTATCATTCACACTTAGGCAGCTTTGCACCATATTACTTACATAGCCAAAACATTAGTCAAATGTTCACATGCTTGTCTCATTTTACATACACTACATGTAAATGCATATATGAACTAAAAAATGGTCTTAACTCAGCTAAATACGCAACTTAGGTTACATGAGTTCCCGAGACACAATAGACTCCAGAACAGGATGCTGGACAGCTGCTGCACAACACAATAAGTACCACCATTATAAATACCAAGTGTGCTCCTAAAATCAAAAAAAATTCCAGATCACAACTATACATATGGAAGTTCATGTACCTAAAATTTCAGATCAAAAATCAAACAAAAAATGTTATTTTGAATGAGATCTTTCTGCTGGACCTGAAATGACAGAATTGAGGGGAGTAAGTTTGATTGAGAAACTTAGTAAGAGTAGCACTTGGATTCAATAGGCAATGTAACCATCATTAAAACCCACATCCAAAGACACTAAAACACAAAAACCACAATGAATATATACAAGATATAGCAACCAAATGCAGCAGCCATTCACAACCAACAAACACATGAAATGCAGCAGTAACAATAACCATAGATTAGTCCATAAAACACATAATAAACATAACCAAATCACTATGAAAGCCCTCCTCAAGCTAACGCTTGGTCTTAGGAGGATTTTAATAGTAGTTAGTACTAACTTTGGGCTCAAGAAACCTTTATTTCACTGCCATCTTTGTGCACTTCACACTAGGTCACAAAACCTTCAATAAGTGCACTCCCCTCACTAAGCCGGGTTCATCAAGCTCATGGATCTCTTCCAAGCTTAGCCCTAGCTCCATGGTTGCTTGAAAATATAGAAAACAACCCATGAGAGCAAGAGAACCCTTACCTTGATGGGTATGCTAAAATTGGAGCTTGATCCTAGAAGTATCCAAGCAATAGCTCTAGTTTTCTTCCAATTGCTTCCTTTTGCCTTCAATTTCAATCAATTGCAAGTTTGAAGGTGTGGTGGCTATGGAGGAAGTGTAGCTGTGTTCTTGGGCTGGAGGAGGGTGGATATGAGAGAGGGATTAGTGATTTGGCCACTTAAATGGCCTTAAATGAGCTTAAGGGCACAAAACACACTTAACAAGCTTAACCTTGCTTTATGTCATTTTCCTTCTCACTAATTATGGTTTCTTTAAAAGTGTTCCAAGTTGGTAACTTTGCCCCCAAGAAGAGCCTTAAGGATTGCTTGTTTTTCAAGCAACCTGTGGACTTTTTTGTAAGGTTTTGGAAATTCGGGTACTCAATTGCAAAACTCTCAGGAAAGAGACTTGGAGAGTTATGGGAAGGATTTGAATGGTATGAAAGTGCTATTGGAGGACCAAATTACTCATGGAAGACAAGTTTGGACAAAGGAAACACTGAAGGCAATAAGGACCTAAATGTCCTAGTGTAAACCTTAAGGTGTTCAAGCTTTTGACTGAAGTCCAAGGGTGGAATTGTGGGGTTATCCCACCATGGGGGAGGCAACCAAGACTTGATAATTAGTCAAAAATGTTGGGCAGATGTGTGCCAATGATTTTATAGGTGTTGATCATGCCTTTTACCCCCCACACTTCAATTACTATGGTGATAATTACACAATATAATGGTTTTTAGCCATTATGACACACATGTAATTCTCCCATTTTGTGAGGTGGTAACATTCGTTATCTGAGTCAACAGTTGGGTGTAGGATCTCAATTTGTGAACTACAAAAATTTTGAACACCTATTTTACCCAGGTTTTCACATGGATCCTAAAATGGTTTCGGTTGACTCTGTTATATTGCTTGGCTCCCAAAACTCATGGTGGTATCATAACTACTTGTAAAACTCTAATTAGGTTTGTGCATCGAATTGCATGTGTTGTTGTATGTTCTATAGCATGTCAATCATGCTTCATTAGATTGAGTCAACATGCACTGTCTAAAAACATTATATATGTGCTATATGATGGTATTGGTGAATTGGGTAAATTATAATTTGCCCTATAAAGTTTACATGATATGACACTTTATCCTCTCCTATTTTAGAAATATACACTTTGCCCCTACCTTACACTTGACCACTAAGAAACCTATCTTACATTTATAGAAAGAAAAAACTCATAATTTAAGATGTCTATTAATTATAAAAAAGTAGCATATTGACTAAAATTACTAGGAGATGAGTACCATATAATTGAAATAAAGATTGAAAAAATAGAGGCAAAATATATATTTCTAAAATATGAGATATAAAGTATTATATCTGGTATGCCCCTCAAAGCCCTAAATACATAGGCCATGGGCTAAGTTGATTAAGGGCTTATCAAGCATGGGAAACTTAGGATTTGAGCTCTATGACCTTGGAAAATGAAGATATAAAGGAAGCATGAAAATGGCTTGAATGATAAGATTATTTGGGTTTAAACATTGCTTGGCTGAAAAGTAAGATGCAAATGATTATTTAAAGAGATGAGGGACTTAATTACAAACATACTCAGGTGGCTTTTTTTGAAGTAATCTTTTGTATGAAGACGTCATTGATTCATGCATGAAAGTGAGCCTACCATGCCTAGCATTAGACCACTTTTAAACATGCTTCAACTAATGTTGTCTCCTTCATCCAATTACTTCCACCATGTTTGAGGGCTTAAGCTCAAGTTCTTGAGGTGTTCTTGAGAGTTCTAAGTGCAACCGAAGCTAAACAAAGGAAATTATTGAAGGAATTAGTGGATTCATGAGCCAAGGGAGCAAAGGAAGCGAATTCTAGCTACAAAAAGCTAAGGAAGGGTGTGAAGTGAGCTATTGAAGCTTCAAGAAACAAAGTTGCTTTCAGTGAATTTCCTAAGCTTTCATAGATATCTATGTTGCTTAGTGGAATTCTAGGCACTTAGGTGATGGTAAGCTTACCAAAGGATCCTAAGAGGCTGTTGGGGCTAGGGTTGCATTGGCAACTATGTTCTATGCTAATTAGCTATGTTTATTGCAAGCATTAGGGCTTAGAATTGAGTAGGCCAACTCAATTGTTAAGCTTGTAAACTTATGGATTGTGTAGGTACACATTAAGAGGTTAACAAAATTGAATCTAGATTTAAGACTATGCTTGCTAGTCCCTGTTGGCTATTAATCTAAGTTGGTGTTTGTGGTGTGTGTGTTGTGTGCTTCTATGCTTGTTTGTGCATGTTGACCCCCTTATATTGCTTAAATTGTTATGTATATAATTGTGTTGCCCTTGTGTCTTCATGTTTTCTTTGCAAGTGCTTGGAATTATGATTCAGTTAAGTGTAATACTTAACCTATGTGTAGGCCTTAGACGCTGTAAATAGTCTTTACTAAGCTATAAAACTCATGCTTTGTCTCTACTTTTTACAGGAAAAGGTTTGCTTGAGAAACAAAGAGACTAAGTGTAGTTTGTGTGTTTTCGAGTTAGGCACTACCTTTTGTATTTTGCTCAATGTTCTAAGTTCCAAGTCTTAATTATATCGCAAGTTAATGAATGGATTTCATTTCTTGCAGGCTTTAGAAGCTATGTGTTATATGAACATGCCATAGGTTGGATGGTAGTGCTAGAAAGTGTATGAATCACGTTTGTAGGTATATATGTGTTTTCGGGTTCTTTGTAAGCTAGGGTGGTCAGGCTTACTGAGACATATGTAATTCCATGTGCATGTTGATGCCCGTCGGCATGTTCGTTGTACGACATGGTAGACCTGAGAGGGACTTCTGGTATGGGGATGCTGGTAGAAGAGACTTCTGTCATAAGATTGCCTGAAATGCTCAAAAGAACAGAGGTTAGGAGGCCCCCGGAGTGTGTTTCCGGGGGAGGAGCCTCCGACGCCTAAGTCAAGATTTGGCAAGTGAAGAATAATGAATGAAGAGTAAAGAGTAGAGTTCTCCTGTGTCCTTACCAAGGCCGTTTCCCTAAGTAGTTATAGGAGGACATTGGGAGAAGTCTATTTGACACAGCCTGCTTAGATCATGACACATGTTTGGCAAGATACAGTCCGTACCTTCGGGGATGGGGATCTCCAGCTGACCGTAGGTCGTTCTGGCCAGAAGTAAGGGCCATGGGAGGCTTGTGTGTCAGGCGCGTGTGCGAGGTCTCTGTGTCAGAGGCTCCTTAACCATTTTTTTCGTGTTCACAAGATCCCTTCGGTGAAAGAAACCTCTCCGGGATATGAGAGCTTCCGGCCGAGGTTACTCCTGTCACTCGGAAGGCCCCTTGGAATAGAGGATCCCCTTCGGAGGATGTTTTCCCTTGCCGAGGATGGTGAGTCTACGCCTCCCAAAGTTGGTCAGGTCATCTTACTGATGGTGGTAGTGTACCATGTTCCCGAGGTCAGTCCCATTATTAACCGGGGGTGATGGTGGACAACCGAGGTCAGGGGGTCAAGGATTGCGGACCTTCTTTTCTCGAGGTTGGTGCTCGCATTCTCCATGGGCAATGCTTCGTCAGAACTTGGGAGTTTGGAGGGTAATAGCCCTTTGGCTATCACATGCCCCCTTCAGAACACCAAAGTTATATCTTTGGCTATTTAAGCAAATCATGGGAGTCTTTGTGGAAGGTGGTGGTTAGCTCAGTTGTCATGACTGCATTTCTAGCCACAGTTATCTTCTTCGAAAGGAGTTTCGACAATCTGAGATGCCTCTCCTAACCGAGGTAGCTCCTCTGGTAATCAAGTGGCTCCCCCAGTTTCTGGCCGAATTGCCGATGTTCCCAAAGTTATTCCGTGAGCCCGAGGTGGATATCCGCTTTCTTTAGGGCCTGTGTTGTTTGTCAGTGAATCGTTATGTCTTCTAATCAGATAGATGCATCACTTCGGATAAGCTTGCCTAGGCCTTCATGCTGTCAGGCTCGTTTCCTGCATAGGGCGACATGTGTCACGCAGTAATTCGGGGACAGTTGCATCGGTTACATAAACCGCGCCTTTTCACATTCAATGGGTAATTATGGCAATGATTCACCTTCGAGGGGTAATTATGGCTACGATTCGCCTACCCCCTTCGGCCTATATAAA
This sequence comes from Aquilaria sinensis, assembly GCA_005392925.1. Classification (NCBI taxonomy): domain Eukaryota; kingdom Viridiplantae; phylum Streptophyta; class Magnoliopsida; order Malvales; family Thymelaeaceae; genus Aquilaria; species Aquilaria sinensis. The sequence goes on from SMDT01000391.1 coordinate 110,988, forward strand.
CCTTCCTCTCCTCAAAGTTCCTACTTGCCTTCATTTGCTTCCGTTTTGCTCTCGTTTGCTCTCAAGCTTTTCTCCCTTTTCTACGGTGATGCAAGCAATGGAGCAATTTCCGGTGACTTTTTACGACAGCATTCTCAAATCCCAACTTCAGCAAGTGCTTTGGTGGGTTCTTCTTTCCGAGGTCCTTCGGTTTCTTGTGTTTCTATTTTTTCTATTGTTCCGAAGTCATCCTTGGTTCCTTCTTCCGAATGGCTTCCCCCGTTCCGCTCATGTCAGTCCAAACTGTCCCCGATAGTTGGCTTCCTCTTAATTCTCATATGAGTTGTACCACTTCAGAGAAATTAGCTAAGTAGACAACTAAATTCTTTCTCCCTTCTTACGCGGTTACCAAACTACCTAGGCTTGGCTTGTTCAGTTACATGAATAACTCGGACGAGGTTATCGTCTTTCGGGCCCAACTGAAGGCCGGACTTCGGTTTCCTCTGTCGAAGATGATTTGTGGCTTCTGCCAATTTCATGGCATAGTTGTGAATTAGCTTCCTCCCAACTCTTACTACTATTTCAACGATTTCCTTTGCATGTGTGGGGTTTTCAAGATAGAGCCCTACTTCATTATGTTCATGCAGTACTACAAGCTCTTTTCGGTTCCGAAGGGTGGCTTCTATTTTTTTCTACCTCAGGGATCTAGGATCAAAAAGTATATGTTCACCTTCGGGACCAAGGACAGTTGGTGAGGGTGGTAGAAGAAATTTTTCTTCCTGAAGGTGGATGAGGCGTGGTCCTATGTGCCGACTAGCTGGGCCTGGGGGACGCTAGAGACAGATGTCATCAACCCCAGGAAGCTGCTAACTCCTGAGTTGGTAGTGAAATTTGAGGAGTTTGACCACATCCGAGCTGTCGCAGACTGGGACCCCGAGGTCCCTCCAAGCTCCTTGTACCCTTTTCCCATCAAGTGGAATCTTATGACCGAAGAGGTCCTTCGAGAGTTACGGGTAATCAAGGAGCACAAGACTAACCTCGATATGCCGAATCCTGCCTTTGACGGGAAAAAAGCGTGGCTGGTGATGCTCCTTTAGGGCTAGCTCACCTACGAAGGCCTTGTTGAGAGTAAGTGATCTTCCAGATTTTGCTATATGTACTCCTCTGGACTTACAGTAGTGACTTTCCTTTTTTAGAGCTGGGTGATCAGTCCGCTGCATTTTACAAGTCCCTCTTCCTTGGTCAAGCCAAGAAGGGGGTGCAGTAAAAGAAGAACGCTGCCCCGAAGAGGAGGAAGACATCGGGAGGAGGGCCATCTTCAGTGAAGAAGTCAAAGAAAGACTATCTTCCTACTCCTCCAGAAGGCAATATCGAGGTACAGGACCAGTCCTTGGTTCGCGCTGACCCACCCTCGGAGCCGGCCGTCAGCGCAACTCCTCAGACCCTCGTCACCTAGGGGGATATCTTGGGAACTTTGGTAGGAGGCCCTTCCGCTGAAGAGCTCAAAGAGCGCCGAAGGAGGAAGGGCAAGCAGATCCCTGCCGATGTAAAGGAGGTCGACGACTCCGAGGAGGATGTCACTGAGGTTACGCCAGGTTTGTCCCTTAGCCATTTTTCTATGAATCTGGGATTTGTCCGCATTTTAGATCTTATAGATGTATGGCTGGGGGTAATGTGCTGATGGAACTTTGGCGTGATTTTGCAGAGGAACTGGCACCCACTATGTGGATGGTGGAGCATGCCCGGAAGTGGGCCCTTTAGGACTCCCACATCCCGAGGGACAAGGTACCAAAAGAGCCTTTCTGGACCTTCACGGAGGACATGAACCCGTTCTCCGAGGACAGCTAGAAAATGGCTCCTCAGATGGCGAAGGGCATGCTTACCAACGCCACCTTCAAGTCCCTTATTGAGGAGTGCCTAAACGAGGAGGTCCTTGGCACGAGGATGTCTGAACACACTACCCATGTAAATTCTAAGCTTTTTGGGACTTAAACGATTTTTCTAAGCTTTTATAGCCTTCTGACCCTTACTCAAAGTCTTTCTTTTTCGTAGCTCTTGGCGTACAGTGGATACTTCAGAGCATGGGCAGCAAAGCAATCTTTGATCCGATCTCGGATCGAAGAGCGCTTGGAGAGAGCCAAGGTATTTTGTGTCGACTTGGATGTTAAGTACGCCGAGCTGAACAAGATAGTCAAGGAGGAGGTGGCTAAAGTTTGGGAGGAATTCTTGAAGAGTCAGGAGGAGCTCTTTTAAGATTTCTCCAAGAAAGTGTCTGACCTCAGGGAGAAGGTTATCACGTTAAATTCGGCGAATGAGGCCTACCAGACGGAAAAAGAGGAAGACTCTACACTCCTCATGAAGGCCCTCGCAGACAACGCCAAACTTCAAGCCGAGGTCAACGCGCTGAAGAAGAAGAAGAAGACAAAAAAGCTAGAGAGGGAGGTCGTTGAGTTGAGGAACGAGCTGGATGACTTGTCTGTCGAGAAAGACAAAGCTGATCAAGCAACCAAGGTTCCGTTCCAAGATGGCTATTGTTTGGCTCAACACCAAGTCCTGGGGAAGTACCCCGACCTCGACCTCTCCTTTCTAGCGGGCCTGGACATGCCCGAGGGGCCTCGCTGGGCATGGTCAAAGATTGAACATCTCAATCTTCGCTTTCCTCCTCCGGCACCGAAGGTTGTGACAAAAGAGGTTGGCGATGGAGTAGCTCAAGATGACGAGGTCCCCTAGGCGTCCAGGACTTCACTTCGTTTTCTTTGTGAACTTCTTGTAAATTTCTTTTTGTTGTACCAAGGCACAAATTATTAAAATCCTTTCTTTCCTCCAAAATTTGGCTAAGTCTCAAGACATGTTTCTTCTATACAATCTTCAGTATCGAGGGTTAGTTCGAAGTATCCTCTGCGCTTGTTATTCGGATAACTGCTTTTGATGTATATAGGACCAGTTTTGCCTAATATCTTTCAGCAAAGCTTTGCCCATTTTTATCGGCCATGTTCGGTTTAAAGTCTCTTTGGAGAAAATGTATCATTTTTGTAGATAAGCACTTACACCTTGTTCGGCTAGGCTCCTTTGGTGGGACTAATTTCCTTAGAAAAATTTCTAAGTGTAGAATTTTTTCAAAGCATCTGAATGCCATGTATTCCTCAGTTCTGCACCTTCGGTATTGCCAAGCTTGTACACTCCTGGCCGAACTTCATCAAGAACCAAATAAGGCCCTTCCTAGTTCAGCCGTAGCACTCTGTGAGATGGTCTTCGGGGCTCAAACTTAGCCTTTCGGAGGATGAGGTCCCCCTTCCTGATTCCTTTTTGCTTGACATACGAGTTCGCAGTGATAGCTACCCTTTGCTGAAAAGCTATTCTTCTAAGCTCAGCCACTTCTCTGTGTTCGTCAAATAGGTCTAGCTTGGTTCTCAACCCAAGGTCATTCCCCTCTTCGTCGAACACTTGTATCCTTATTGATGGTTGAACCACTTCAATAGGAATAATGGCCTCCGTGCCAAATATAAGAGAGAAAGGCGTCTCACCTGTGGCCCTTCAGGGGGTTGTCTAATAGCTCCATAGCACACTAGGAAGTTCTCCTAGCCATTTTCCTTTTGCTTCCTTCAATCTCTTTTTCAAGCCATCCTTTATGGCTTTGTTTGACACCTCTACTTGTCCATCACTCTGAGGATGAGCTACCGGGGCGAAGTGCTTTTTTATCCTGAGGTCGATAGTGAATTCTTGGAACCCCTTGTCAATAAACTGGGAACCATTATCGGCCACTATCACCCTTGGTATGCCGAATCTGCATACGATGTTCCTCCAGACAAATTTCTGTACGTCCTTCATCGATATGGTTGTTAGAGGCTCTGTCTCAATCCACTTAATGAGGTAATCCACTGTGACTACATAGAACTTCACTCATCCGGGTGTAGTTGGGAGAGGCCTGATGAGGTCAATACCCCATACTGCGAAGGGACAAGGGTAGTTAGCCGGAGTTTGTTAGTGTTGTGCCCAAAAGCCAATCATGAGATGATTGTATTTTTGCACAATTGAGTCATGATATTTTATTAAGGCATTAATCCAGCAATTATGTTTGTTGTTTTGTTCCTGCGTAACTTAACAAACATAATTGTAACCCTAGAATAATGATATTCTTAAAAGTCCCTGGTCTAGTATTATTGTGGAGCGGGTTGCAATAATACATAACGACTAGCATATGTGGAGACTAATATGAGATATGTAGTCTACATATGGGTACAAGTTGGAGAACTTGTGTACTGGACTGACCCACCATGAGAACACTACATGGATCGTTATATGAGTGTCATAAGTGATTCTCATAGTGATCATGGTATATGTAGTCCTTCGACCTAAGATCATCAAGGTTCCCTACATGTGAGTCACATACTTTGATACTTTCCTTTGTTGCTCGTAACTGAGTGAACTTGAAGGAGGTCATTGGGTATGTCACATATCATGCGGAGGGATTTGTATGATCAAGATGGGATTTGTCCCTCCTATGTAACGGGAGTGATATCTTCGGGCCCCTTGATAGAGTGAGACTTAGAAAATGCATGGCCATGCTTGGATGAGTTGATATACGATATCAATGTCATCAGTTTAAGTTGGTCTACTCGGTAATCAAGAAACCAAAGATTGGGCTATACGAGAGTGACACATTCCATGTCTCGTGCTTAGTCTTGATATCTTGGACAAAGGGACAATGGCATATATCGGTGATGATCATAAAGGTTTAGTCGAATCATCGACAATCTTGTCACTTGGGTAGCAATGATGTGTTGCTAGACACCGCTCATTGCTTATGATCATAAATGTGATTTATGATCATTGCCAACGTGGTAAGAGCCTATTGGGTCGCACACATAGAGCTATTTGGATCATTAGAGTGCATGGGCTAATTATTTGGGTTATGGTTTCACTTTAATTTCGTATTAATAATGGGCCCAAGAGTTGAGCCATTATTAAGCCCGAAATTAAAGCCTAATTGGATTAGGGCTTTGAAACCCATTAGGCCTGGAAGTTGAGTCTCACTATAAATACAACTTTTAAGTGAGAAATTCGCAGGTCTCCTTGCCCTAGCCTCCAAAAAGGACAGCCACACTCTTCTCTTGCAATTCCTTGGAGGACGCAAGCTAGCACTGCGAGCGCAAGAGAAATGCATCTACCGGGACGTGGTGGAAGCGTGGTGATCCCGAGAGGCTCGTGTGGATACCATAGAGAGCTTGAACACGTCAACTGTTCAGGTTTTGTGATTCAACTCTACAGTTGAGTGAGAGATCTCAACCGAAAATTAGGTATGAAAATTTTTGAACACCCGGTTTACCCCGTTTCACTTGGATCCTGGAGGGTTTCGGTTAAATTCCGCTGCGCTGTTTGGCTCCCGAAACCCAACAGTGGTATCAGAGCTACTGGTGAAACCCTAAATCGGGATTGAGTGTTGAATCGCATGATGTTATGTGTTCGGTTGCTTTTCGGCCATGATTAATTAGATTGATTCATGATGCATGAAACCGGAACTCGTAATGAACATATGACATATATGAAGAAACGACACTAATTGGTTAATGAGATTAACCCAAAATTGAATGGTATGAGATACCTATATGGATTAGGATTCTTGCAATAGTTGCAAAAACCCTAGCTTGGTTCGGATTCGGCCTATTCGGGCACCGAAAGTAAGGTATTTTTGGTGGCTCGAATGGAGGAGTCTCGGGTGCCTACTTGCTCGAAATAGAAGATAGTAAGAAAATTTTTTGCGGCAGGGAAATTGAGGAGTCTCGGGTGCCTACCCCCGAAGCAATTGTAAGACAATTTTTTGCGCTGGGGGGCGCTGTTCCCCCTCAGCGGAACCCCCCGCAAGGGCGGCTCCCCTTGACCTCGTCCTGCTAACCGGCTCAGCGGGACCGCCCCACTGACCGGCCAGCGGGACCGCCGTATGCGAAGCGCCACATAAATAAAAACTGGTTAATCAACGCACGAAAATTGGCATGCATCTTTGTTGAATGAGATTTGACATGATATGCTGATTGGTGTTTGAAGCATGGTGCATGGTTATAGCCCTTGATTGGTTGTACTTGTAAATACGGCCTGCGAGTCGTGCCTTTTCTTATCACTCTCATTGTACATTCTCTTCTCACCTTACTCCCCTCGAATGTAACTCGAGGTTTCTATTATTGATGTAATGGTGCATTATGGGATCATCCAAGGTGGTATGTCCAAGGATCATCCAAGGTGGTATGTCCAAGGAGGTGACAACAAAAGGGCAACCAAGAAAGGAAGAGAAGGAGCTTGTGAAGACTCTTTTCTTTTCTTAGGCTTTTATGATATTCTCATTGGCTTGAGAATATCGCATAGTTTGGGCTATAACCATGTCACATTTACTTTCTTGTAAGCATGAGATGCATGTTTTATATTTGTATGTGATGCATGTATAAAACAACCGGAGATAACAAATTGGTGAGATCAAAAGAAAAAAATCCCTCAAACAAATATTAAGTCATTAAATGTGATGCCTTCCAAATGTTGGCACTCGTCAAGACTTTGATCAACATTAGGTGGGTTTGCCAAAGCAAAGCACCTATGTTCATCTTGGTAAGGCGCGATGGGATAATAGTGATATCCAAATTGCTAACTTTGGGTTCGACTTAACTAAGTCATCCTAATAGGATTAGGGACTTAGAGGCATAGAGTTGGGCTTAAGCTCATGAGATGAGCTTGGACAAGTGTTGTTCACCCAACTATCCAAGAGTTGCATAAGATGCAATTGGCAAGGAGTTGCCTACCTAAATAGCTGTAACTTGAGAGAAAAGCCAAAGCTGACTCAGGTTGTGGTCAAATATGGATCTTGGCCCACTAGAATACCTTAGCGCCGAGGTGTTCCGAAATAATATCGAGGGTTATTATTTTGAGGAAAATAGTGGGAGTATCGTTTAATAAAAGTCCTTATTAAATGAATTAAAATACATGACTCTTACACTGCATATTTACTGTTGTAGATAACCATGGCACAAAACACATCGACACTTTCGTTGCGATCGATCCTTGAGAAGGAAAAACTGAATGGGACCAACTTTCTCAAATGGTACCGAAACTTGAGGATAGTCCTCAAACAAGAGAGAAAGGCTTATGTCCTAGAGCAGCCCATTCCGAATGAGCCTGCTGCCACTGCTCCAAGAGCTGAAAGGGATGCTCACAAGAGGCATTCTGATGATGCTTTGGATGTTGCATGCCTCATGCTTATTACCATGGAATCTGAGCTTCAGAAGCAACATGAGAACATGGGGGCGTTCGATATGATCGAACATCTCAAAATGCTTTTCCAAGAGCAAGCTAGGCATGAGAGGTTTGAGACCTCTAAGGCATTGTTTCAGTGCAAGATGTCTGAGGGAAGTCCCGTGGGTCCTCATGTGCTCAAGATGATTGGGTACATTGAGAATCTTGAGAATTTGGGATTTGCTCTTCAGAAAGAGTTGGCTATTGATGTAGTCTTGCAATCGTTGCCTGAAAGCTACAGTCAGTTCGTCATGAACTATAACATGAATGACCTTGACAAGTCCCTCCCTGAATTACTCAACATGTTGAGAACTGCTGAGCAAAACCTTAAGAAGGCTAAGCCCATTTTGATGGTTCAAAAGGGCAAGGGAAAAGGAAAAGCCAACAAGAAGAAGGATAAAGCTAATGGAAAGTCCAATGCTAATTCTTCTTCAGCTGCACTGAAACCAAAGGGTGGTGTGGCAAAGGAAGGGGAGTGCTTCCATTGTAAGCAACCTGGACACTGGAAGCGCAATTGCAAGCTCTATCTTGAAGAACTTGCTAAGGAAAAGGGAAGTAAGACTTCCACTTCAGGTATTTTTGTTATAGAGGCTAACTTTTCTACTTCCTCATCTTGGGTATTGGATACTGGATGTGGATCTCACATTTGTGCAAATGTGCAGGATCTAAGTAGAAGTAGAAGATTGGCCCGAGGTGAAGTGGACCTACGTGTTGGAAATGGAGCAAGGGTTGCTGCCTTAGCCGTAGGGACTTATGTTCTCACTTTACCTAGTGGATTAGTTTTAGAATTAGACAACTGCTACTTTGTGCCTACTATTAGTAGAAATTTGATTTCTGTTTCTTGTTTGGACAAGAAAGGTTTTTCATTTATAATAAAGGACAAATGTTGTTCTATTTATTTGAATGAAATCTTTTATGGTAGTGCTCAACTTAGCAATGGGTTGTATGTTCTAGACCTCGAAGATCCAATCTATAATGTGAATACCAAGAAAGTCAGATTAAATGTTTCAAACCCGACCTATCTCTGGCACTGTCGCTTGGGCCATATAAATAAGACCCGCATATCCAAGCTCCATATGGATGGACTCTTGGACTCATTTGATTTTGAATCATATGAGACAAGTGAGTCATGTTTGTTGGGCAAGATGACCAAAGCCCCATTCATAGGGCAAAGTGAAAGGGCTAATGACTTACTAGGACTCATACATAGTGATGTATGTGGCCCTATGTCTACACAAGCTAGAGGAGGTTTCCAATACTTCATTACTTTCACTGATGACTTTAGCAGATATGGCTATGTGTATCTCATGAGACACAAGTCAGAATCCTTTGAAAAGTTCAAAGAATTCAAGAATGAAGTAGAGAATCAACTCGGGAAGAGTATCAAAGTGCTTCGATCAGATCGAGGTGGAGAGTACTTGGATCGAGAATTCCTTGACTATCTGAAGGAGTGTGGTATAGTATCACAACTCACTCCACCAGGTACACCTCAATGGAATGGTGTATCTGAAAGGAGAAATCGAACTCTGTTAGACATGGTTCGCTCTATGATGAGTCAAGCTGACCTTCCAAACTCCTTTTGGGGACATGCTCTAGAGACAGCCGCTTTTACACTAAACCGAGTTCCATCTAAATCGGTTCAAAAGACACCATATGAGATATGGAGTGGGAGGCGTCCCAATTTGTCTTTTATGAAGATTTGGGGCTGTGACGCTTATGTGAAACGTCAATCCTCTGACAAACTAGGGCCCAAATCTCAAAAATGCCTTTTTGTTGGGTATCCCAAAGAAACAAAGGGTTACTATTTCTACAATCCTTCTGAGCAAAAAGTGTTTGTTGCTCGAACTGGTGTCTTTTTAGAGAAAGAGTTTATCTCTAAAGAAACTAGTGGGAGGAAAGTAGAACTTGAAGAAATTCAAGAACAACAAGGAGACATCGAACCTGAAATGGAACCTGAACAGACACCACAAGATGTTGTGGTTCAAGAGTCTGTTCCTGTAGCACAGAGCCCACGTAGGTCTGGTAGGATTCGGCGTGAGCCTGAGAGATATGGATTTCTTGTGACTCACACTGGTGATGTGATGCTCATGGATCAGGATGAGCCCACAACCTACCAACAAGCTATGTCAGGGCCTGACTCTGAGAAGTGGCTAGTGGCCATGAAATCCGAGATGGAATCCATGTATGAAAACCAAGTATGGACTTTGGTTGACCCACCTGAAGGGGTAAAACCCATAGGGTGCAAATGGGTTTTCAAGAAGAAAACTGACATGGATGGTAATGTGATTACCTTTAAGGGACGATTGGTTGCAAAAGGTTTCAAGCAAATTCATGGTATTGACTATGATGAAACTTTTTCACCAGTTGCTATGCTTAAATCCATCCGAATTTTGTTTGCTATTGCTGCACACTATGATTATGAGATATGGCAAATGGATGTCAAAACTGCATTCCTAAATGGAAAGCTACTTGAGGATGTGTACATGACACAACCTGAGGGTTTTGTCACTCCTGAGAATGCCAATAAAGTGTGCAAGTTGCAAAGGTCCATTTATGGACTGAAGCAAGCTTCTCGAAGTTGGAATCTTCATTTTGATGAAGCAATCAAAGAGTTTGGTTTTATCAAAAATGAAGATGAACCTTGTGTCTACAAGAAGGTTAGTGGGAGCGCTATTGTCTTCTTGGTGTTGTATGTAGATGACATACTACTCATCGGGAATGACATTCCTAAGCTACAGTCTGTGAAGACTTGGCTAGGGAAATGTTTCTCTATGAAGGACTTGGGTGAAGCAGCCTATGTGTTAGGCATCAGGATCTATAGAGATAGATCTAGAAAGCTTCTTGGCCTAAGTCAAAGTACATATATTGACAAGGTGCTAAAGAGGTTTAGCATGCAAGATTCCAAGAAAGGATTCTTGCCCATGTCACATGGTATCACTCTTTCTAGATCTCAGTGTCCGAGTACAACTCGAGGAGAGAGAGCGCATGAGTAAGATTCCATATGCCTCAGCAATTGGATCTATCATGTATGCCATGATATGTACTCGTCCCGATGTCTCATATGCTTTGAGCATGACAAGTAGGTACCAATCGAACCCCGGTGAGAGTCATTGGACAACTGTTAAAAACATCCTTAAGTACTTACGAAGGACTAAGGATGCATTCTTGGTCTTTGGAGGTGAAGATGAGCTCGTTGTAAGGGGTTACACCGATGCAAGCTTCCAATCCGATAAGGATGATTTTAGATCGCAATCTGGTTATGTGTTTTGTATTGGTGGTGGTGCTGTGAGCTGGAAGAGTTCAAAGCAAGAGACAGTAGCTGACTCTACAACAGAATCTGAGTACATTGCCGCCTCTGATGCTACGAAGGAGGCAGTTTGGATCAAGAAGTTCATCACTGAACTTGGAGTGGTTCCAAGCATTGCCAACTCGATAGAGCTCTATTGTGACAACAATGGAGCAATCGCACAGGCTAAGGAACCTCGATCTCACCAGCGATCCAAACACATACTCCGACGCTATCATCTCATCAGGGAGATCATCGAGAGGGGTGATGTAAGGATATGCAGGACTTCGACAGATAGCAACATTGCTGATCCACTGACAAAGCCCCTTACGCAGCAAAAGCATGATAGCCATTCTAGGTCCATCGGTATTAGATACATGGATGATTGGCTTTTAGTGCAAGTGGGAGATTGTTAGTGTTGTGCCCAAAAAGCCAATCATGAGATGATTGTATTTTTTGCACATTGAGTCATGATATTTTATTAAGGCATTAATCCAGCAATTATGTTTGTTGTTTTTGTTTCTGCGTAACTTAACAAACATAATTGTAACCCTAGAATAATGATATTCTTAAACGTCCCTGGTCTAGTATTATTGTGGAGTGGGTTGCAATAATACATAACGACTAGCATATGTGGAGACTAATATGAGATATGTAGTCTACATATGGGTACAAGTTGGAGAACTTGTGTACTGGACCGACCCACCATGAGAACACTACATGGATCGTTATATGAGTGTCATAAGTGATTCTCATAGTGATCATGGTATATGTAGTCCTTCGACCTAAGATCATCAAGGTTCCCTACATGTGAGTCACATACTTTGATACTTTCCTTTGTTGCTCGTAACTGAGTGAACTTGAAGGAGGTCATTGGGTATGTCACATATCATGCGGAGGGATTTGTATGATCAAGATGGGATTTGTCCCTCCTATGTAACGGGAGTGATATCTTCGGGCCCCTTGATAGAGTGAGACTTAGAAAATGCATGGCCATGCTCGGATGAGTTGATATATGATATCAATGTCATCAATTTAAGTTGGTCTACTCGGTAATCAAGAAACCAAAGATTGGGCTATACGAGAGTGACACATTCCATGTCTCGTGCTTAGTCTTGATATCTTGGACAAAGGGACAATGGCATATATCGGTGATGATCATAAAGGTTTAGTCGAATCATCGACAATCTTGTCACTTGGGTAGCAATGATGTGTTGCTAGACACCACTCATTGCTTATGATCATAAATGTGATTTATGATCATTGCCAACGTGGTAAGAGCCTATTGGGTCACACACATAGAGCTATTTGGATCATTAGAGTGCATGGGCTAATTATTTGGGTTATAGTTTCACTTTAATTTCATATTAATAATGGGCCCAATAGTTGAGCCATTATTAAGCCCAAAATTAAAGCCTAATTGGATTAGGGCTTTGAAACCCATTAGGCCTGGAAGTTGAGTCTCACTATAAATACAACTTTTAGTGAGAAATTTGAGGTCTCCTTGCCCTAGCCTCCCAAAAGGACAGCCGCACTCTTCTCTTGCAATTCCTTGGAGGACACAAGCTAGCACTATGAGCGCAAGAGAAACGCATCTGCCGGGACGTGGTGGAAGCTTGGTGATCTCAAAAGGCTCGTGTGGATACCATAAAGAGCTTGAACACGTCAACTGTTCAGGTTTTGTGGTTCGACTCTACAGTTGAGTGAGAGATCTCAACCGAAAATTAGGTATGAAAATTTTCGAACACCCAGTTTACACCGTTTCACTTGGATTCTGGAGGGTTTCAGTTAAATTCCGCTGCGCTATTTGGCTCCGAAAACCTAACATACCACCCTCAGTATGCCAAATTTGCATATGATGTTCTTCCAGACGAATTTCTTTATATCTTTCGCCGAAATGGTTGCCAGGGGCTCTGCCTTGATCCATTTAGTGAAGTAATCTACTGTGACTACGTAGAACTTCACTCCTTCTGGTGCCATTAGGAGAGGCCCGATGAGATCAATACCCCACACTGCGAATGGGCAAGGGTAGTTAGCCGAAGTTATAATTTTTTAGGGTAACCTCTGGATGTTGGCGTGTCTTTGGCAATTGTCACATTTCTGGACAAATTGCCTTATGTCCTTCCTTAGAGTGGGCCAGAAGTATCCTTGGCAGAGCAGTACTCCTGCCAAAGCGTCAATTCCTATGTGGGAACCAGATGCCCCCTTGTGGACTTCTTTGAGGACTGTCTCGACATCCTCTTCGCCGATACACCTTTGCAGTGGGCTCGCGTACCCTTGTCGGTATAACTCCTCCCCGATGAAGAAATATCGTCCAGAACGTCTTCACACTTTTGTTGCCTCAAGAGGGTCTTTGAGAAGCTCAGAAGTAGTGAGGTACTTTTTTATGGGACTTTTCCATCCTCTTTCCGAAGTTGCTATGCTCATTATTGCTATGCTCGATTGGCTTAGCACTTTGGTGGTCTTTTTCATTTTGGCCAAAATATCTGCTTTAGTATTGTTTTGGCGAGGCACGTTCTCGATGTGCACCACGTTGAACTCTTGGATGAGCTCTGTTACGAGGTCATAATACTTTGCCAAGGTTGGGTCCTTTATGCCATAGTCCCCTGCCATCTGCCGGACCACGAGCTGAGAATCGCTGTGGGCCTTTAGGTTTTTCACACCAATTCTTCTGGTGAGGCGCAAACCTGCTATGAGGGCTTCATACTTTGCCACATTGTTGGTGACATTAAACCCAAATTTGATGGCTTTTGTGACTTCCATATCTTCGAGACCACACAGAATTACTCCAGCTCCTTGATGTTCAGAACCGGAGGCCCCGTCAACAAACAGAGTCCACTCAGGTTCATCCATTTCGAGGTTAGGCGGACTATCTTCGGCAACAGGTACCTCAGCAATGGAATCTTCCAACGCTTGTGCTTTTATTGCCTTCTTTGGCTCATAGGTGATATCATATTCACTGAGCTCGATGCACCACTTCGATAGCCTTCCAGAGCGGTTCACCTTTTTCATGATGTCCCAAAGAGGCAGACTACTTCGGATGATAATGGGGTGCCCTTGGAAATAAGGTCGTAGCCTTCTGCTTGCAAGTACCAACGCATAAATAGCCTTTTGTAGCAAGGGGTACCTGACTTCGGCACCATGTAGTGACTTGCTCACATAATACACTGGCCATTGCTTTGCCCCCTCTTCCTTTACAAGGACCGAACTTACTACCTTTTCAATGACGGTAAGGTAGAGTATGAGGGGTTCTCCTTGCTGTGGCTGCTGAAGTGTCGGCAGACGAGTTAGGTAGACTTTAAGCTCTTCCCAGGCCTTTTGGCAGTCTTCATTCGAAGAGCGCACCTCGGTTCCGAGGTCACCACCATTTTTTGCTACCTTAGTAAGGACTTTGAAGAATGGTCGGCAGCGATCCCCATATCTGGAGATGAATCTACTAAGGGACGTGATTCTCCCCATAAGTCTTTGCACATCCTTGGTTGTTGTGGGAGTTCGGAATCCTAGCAGCGCCTTGACCTTTTCCGGATTGGCATCAATACCTATTTCTGACACTATGAATCTGAGGAACTTACCCACATTACACGCATTTTTCGGGGTTGAGACGAATTCTGAATGTCCTCAGTTGGTGGAATGTTTCCTCTAAGTCTATGATATGACTAATCGGCAATTTGCTCTTAACTATCATATCATTGACATAGACTTCCATGTTTCTCTCGATTTGGGAGCCGAAGACCCTATTCATTAACCTCTGGTATGTGTGTTACCCACTCCGGGGTAGTCCAGTTATGGTGCCAAAACTGTGCATTTAGACTCCCAAGATTGGTAATGTTCTGTAGGCCATCAGAACACTACCCTGAGTGTGCATACCCAAGTGGCCCTCTTGGGCACTATGTAAATACATGCATATTGGTCCAACCATCACACACATATTCACATTGCATGCACACCATGGCAGCAAAGAAGGAAAACACTAGCACAAGTCTTAGTTTTGGCTTCCACACATTAGGCAATCTTGTTAAGTTCTAGTGGCCAGCTATTGCACCTGTAACTTCCACTAATAAACTGTATCATTCTAGCCTCATAGCCCCATGTTTTATTTGCTCCATTATCAAGTAGAGACTTAGAGCAAACCAAGGAATTTTTTTTTACATCAATAGCCCACCTATGGACCAAGTTATGGATTTTTGAAGTTGGTTACAAAATTCTGACCAAATGAACAGTAACTCAGCCAACTTTGCAACATCATATCTTTGGCTACAGGGCTCTAAATCCAAAAATTCCAAATCCCAGTTAACCCTCTAGATGTCCTCTAGGTGTGGTCAAAATTTCATACCAAGATTCATTCTACACAGGGAGATATTAAACTTTATGTCCAGAGTCGAAATTCTGGCAACTTTAGGACCATTTTGCCCATACAATTTTTCCAAACCATGCAAACACTTCATTCACAAGGGGAAAGCCCTCCAAGGCTATCCCATACATGTCCAATACACATATTAATTACATTCTCTTGCATTTAGCAACTTTATGTGGCCAAAACAGAATTTACAAGTAAGCAGCCCATCATTCACACTTAGGCAGCTTTGCACCACATCACTTACATAGCCAAAACATTACTCAAATGTTCACATACTTGTCTCATTTTACATACACTACATGTACATGCATACATGCACTAAAATATGGTCTTAACTCAGCTAAATACGCACCCTAGGTTACAGGAGGTCCTGAGACACAATGGACTCCAAAAACAGGATGCTGGACAGCTGCTGCACAACACAGTAAGTACCACCATTAAAAATACCAAATGTGCTCCTAAAATCACCAAAATTTCCAGATCATAACTAGACATATGGAAGTTCATGTACCTGAAATTTCAGATCAAAACTCAAACCACAAAGGTTAGTTTGAAGGTGATCTTTCAGCTGGACCTGAAATGACAGAATTGAGGGGAGTAAGTTTCATTGAGAAACTTAGTAAGGGTAGCACTTGGATTCAATAGGCAATGTAACCATCATTAAAACCTGCATCCAAAGACACTAAAACAAAAAAACCACAATGCATATATACAAGATATAGCAACCAAATGCAGCAGCCAAACACAAACAACAAACACATGAAATGTGGCAGCAACATATACCATAGGTTAGTCCATAAAACACATAATAAACATAACCAAATCACTATGGCAGCCCTCCTCAAGCTAATGCTTGGTCTTAGGAGGATTTTAACACTAGTTAGTACTAACTTTTGGGCTCTAGAAACCCAGAAATTCGCTGCCATCATTGTGCACTTCACACTAGGTCACAAAACCTTCAATAAGTGCACTCCCCTCACTAAGCTTGGTTCATCAAGCTCATGGCTCTCTTCCAAGCTTAGCCCTAGCTCCATGGATGTTTGAAAATTGCAGAAAACAATCCATGAGAGCAAGAGAACCCTTACCTTGATGGGTATGCTGAAATTGGAGCTTGATCCTAGGTGCACTCAAGCAATAGCACCAAATAGCTTCCAATTGTGCTTCCTTGACTTCAATTGCAAGTAGTTTTGAGTTTGAAGGTATGGTGGCTATGGAGGAAGTGTGGAGGAGAGGGCTGGCTGTCTTTTTGCTGGTGGAGGCCGAAATTTAGAGAGCAAAGGTGGTCTTGACTACTTAAATAGTCAAAAGTACACTAAACACACTTAAGTAGTCTTAACCTTGTCTTATGTCATTTTCCTTGCTACAAGACTATGGTTTCTTAGTCTTAATCTCTTGGCCCACATTTGACCATCCTTATCTTCCTTTAGCAGCCCTCCTTATGTGGGATAACCCCACAAAACTTCCATTTGACTTAAGTCATAGACATACACATCTTAAGGCCTACATTAGAACACTTAGGTCCTTTATGCCTTTTTGTGTTTTCTTTGTCCTTAGTTCTCTTCCATAAGCAATTTGGTCCTCCAATAGCACTTTCATACCATTCATATCCTTCCCATAACTCTCCAAATCTCTTTTGTGAGAGTTTTGCAATTGAGTACCCGAATTTCCAAAACCTTACAAAAAAGTCCATAGGTTGCTTGAAAAACAAGCAATCCTTAAGGCTTTTCTTGGGGGCCAAGTTACCAACTTGGAACACTTTTAAGGAGGTGTTGATCATGCCTTTTACCCCCCACACTTTAAACACTATGGTGAGAATTACACAATATAATGGTTTTTAGCCATTATGACACACTTGTAATTCTCCCATTTTATGAGGTGGTAACAATGTGGCCCCTGCATTCTTTAGCCCGAAGCGCATTCTAATATAGCAGTATGTACCAACTTCGGTGATGAAGGCGGTTTTTTCCTCATCTTTGGGGTCTATCCTGATTTGATGATACCCACTGAAGACGTCGAGGAAGCTAAGGAGGCCATACTCGGCGGTTGAGTCTAGCAATTGGTTTATTGGGGGCAGAGGATATGAATCCTTAGGGCAAGCATCGTTCATGTTTCAGAAGTCGATACACATTCGGTGTTTGTCACTCTTTTCTTTTGTGGCGATAACCACGTTACTAAGCCATTCGGGATATTTGACTTCCTTTATTACATCCGCCTCCATCAACTGTTGGACTTCAGATTTGACAAAGTTGTTTTTGTGTGCCAAAAGGCTTCTCTTTTTTTGGCGAAAAGGCTTCGCATTAGGGCATATCTTAAGACTATGTTGAATTATGCGGGGGTCTACCCCAGGCATGTCCTTTGGCGAGTAGGCAAATAGATCTTTGTTCCTTAAAAGGAAAGATACAAGCTTTTTCTTGTCACCTTCGGCCAACCGTTTCCCTACACAGGTACTTCGGCCCGGGATAAGCTCTACATTCTTAGTTTTGATTTTCTCTGAGTCGCTTCTCTCTACCTCTATGACCTCTTCAGTCCGTATGCCCTTATCTTCCGAAGTCTGCATGTGCACTTTTATCGGGCTTTGCCTTGCCTTTACGAAGACCTTTCGGACCTCCGTTTGATCAATAAATATTTCTGCGTCCCCCTCCTTTGTCTCGAAGGTGACCGTTAGGTACTTCACATCTGGTCGGATGTGAAAGTTCCCTTGAGTTTGCCTTCCGAGGATTGCATTGTACGAAGAGGGGACGTCAATGACTATGAACCTGGTCATGGCTGAGGCGAAGAGCTCTCCATTATTCTGAACTACAGTTCCCCCTATCATCAGAGATAGGTCAATCCACTCGAGGACAGGGAGTTCGGAATGACATACCCCAAAGGTAGGGGACGTGATAGGTTTGAGGTCATTTTTCGCGATGCCTAAGCTTGGCAACATGTGGGAGAATAGGACATCGGTGTTGGACCCGTCATCCAGGAGCACCTTTTTTACGTCCCAACTCCCAATCCTTGCCATAATAAGGAGTGGGTCATCATGTGGGAATACCACGGTAGACCCATCTTTCCGAACAAGCTTGTTTGACGGGTCACCAAATTCCATCACCGAGATCTCCCTGGCTTTCCTCTTCCTCTCTGCTAAAGGTAGTCCCATGGTGGTCGTCTGGATTACTCCAGCCGGTGGTGGAGGATTCTTCTTAGGACTTCGGTTCTGACGTCGGTCAGAATCATAGTCCTCATCTTCCTTTCTTTCCCCCTCCCTCCTTCCCCTAGGAGAGGGCATCTGTGGGTACCGACGAAGTTGGCCCTGCTTAATTAGGGACTCGATGTACTGCCTGAGTTGGAAGCAATCCTCAGTGTTATGACCGTGATCCCTATGGAATTGACAAAATTTCTTCATATTTTTCTTGTTTTCCGAGGTCATGCCCTTCGGTTGCTAGATCTGGGTGCCTTGCCTTTCCATTGCTAGTAGTATTTTCATTCTCGTGGTGTTCAAGGGGGTGAACGTCACTGGCTTCTTCCCTCTCTGCTTCCAAGGTCTCCCTCCACCTTCGGTTGGATACCGAGGTTGGCTGTTCTGTCCTTCGGGGCGCATGTGCTCAAACTTTGGGCCCCCCATTCTAAGCTCCTCAGCTGTCATGTGTTGTTCCGCCCTTCAGTAGAATTCTTCGAGGGTGTCCGAGGGGTCTTTAGAGAACTCGTCGAAGAGTTGTGAGTCTCTCCGAAGTCCCCTTATCATGGCGATGATGCGTATTTCGGGACAGAAGTCCAGCATACTCAGGGCTTCACAATTGAAACTTTCGACATAGTCGCGAATGGTCTCCCCATTCTTTTGCGCTAAGTTGAACATCTGAACGGTCGTCTTCGTCGTCGGCTTATTGCCGATGAACTGATGTGTGAACGTCGTGGACAGCTCTTGGAAACTCATTATAGTTCCAGGGGCGAAGGAGTTGTACCACGAGGTTGCTGGGCTGGAGAGGGTGACCTCAAACCTCTTGCAAAGGGTAGCGTCATTAGCACCGTGTAGAACCATACTACGCCTGTACTTGGTTAGGTGGCCTTGAGGGTCACTACGCCCATCATAGGTTTCCAAGCGAGGCACCCGAAAATCGCTTGGCATTGGTGCTTCCACTACCATCCGGATGAAGGGTAACTTTTCTCCGGTGAAGGTCTCAGATAACCTTGACCAGACAGGCTTTTGGGCGATTTGCCTCTCCACCTTTTCTAACCTTTCTAGGATCTTTTTCCATGACGATGGTGGCATTGAGCTCTTCTCGCTACCTGAAGGCCTCTGGGAATGGAGAACGATGCCTCCTTTTCGGGGAGGAACTTCGGCGGCGAGGGGATTGTGATCTCTCTTCCGGTGAAGAACTTCGCCGTCTAGAAGTCCTAGCCCCTTTGGACCCTGTTTCTCCAGTACGTCAGCCTCTAGGGGATACGTCCTCCATTGAGGACTCGTCACGGAAGTCCCCACTCCCTGAACTTTTGTGACTGGACTTTGGGCTTTTCTCCCGACGAGGAGTTGGTGAAGAGGCCCTTCGGCCCGAAGATGGTTGTGACCACCTTTGGTCAAATTGTTGCGTCATTTCAACCACAACAGAGCGCTGAAAATCACATAGGAAGCTCGTCGTGATTGTTAGAGGACGTTCGTCCTTAGGCGAAGAAGTCCCTATGGCGGGTTGTTCGGTCGCCGGTTGATTCTCTGATGCGGATGAGGACTTCGGGAGCCCCTTATGCTTAGAACGCCGACTCTCAACGACAACTACCTAAGGGTGAGTTCCCACAGACGGCACCAAATGATGCCCGTCGGCATCTTCGTTGTACGACATGGTAGACCAAAGAGGGACTTCTGGTATGGGGATGCTGGTAGAAGAGACTTTCGTCGTAAGATTGCTTGAAATGCTCAAAAGAACAGAGGTTAGGAGGTCCCCAGAGTGTGTTTCCGGGGGAGGAGCCTTCGACGCCCAAGTCAAGATTTGGCAAGTGAAGAGTAATGAATGAAGAGTAAAGAGTAGAGTTCTCCTGTGTCTTTACCAAGGACGTTTCCCCAAGTATTTATAGGAGGACATTGGGAGAAGTCCGTTTGACACAGGCCGCTTAGATCATGACACGTGTTCGGCCAGATATAGTCCGTACCTTTGGGGATGGGGATCTCTAGCTGGCCATAGGCCGTTCTGGCCAGAAGTTAGGGCCGTGGGAGGCCTGTATGTCAGGGGCGTGTGCGAGGTCTCTATGTCAGAGGCTCCTTAACCATTTTTGTCATGTTCATAAAACCCATTCGGTGAAAGAAACCTCTCCGGGGTATGAAAGCTTCTGGCCGAGGTTGCTCCAGTCACTCCAAAGGCCCTTCAGAATAAAGAATCCCCTTCAGAGGATGTTTTCCCCTGCCGAGGATGGTGACTCTACTCCTCCCGAAGTTGGTCAGGTCATCTTACCGATGGTGGTAGTGTACCATGTTCCCGAGGCCAATCCCATTATTAACCGAGGGTGATGGTGGATAACCGAGGTCAGGGGGTCAAGGACTGCGGACCTTCTTTTCTCGAGGTTGGTGCTCTCATTCTTCGAGGGCGATGCTTCGTCAGAACTTGGGAGTTTGGAGGGTAATAATCCTTTGGCTATCACATGTACAAATTGATGTTTTGAGAACAAGATGCTGGTGGTTTTGGTTATCATTCATGTTATGAATGGATGAATGAGAATTTTGATGTTTGAAGCAAGTGTCAATCCTAGGCACCTAACTTATTTGGTTGAGCTTGTTGGTGTGTTTGTGACTTAGGTGCTGGTCAGCACTCTCAGGGCATGCCCTATATGTCTTGGCAACGTCCAGTGTGTGCCTAGGTGTACCTAGCACCTAACCTTCCATGTGCCCTGGAGGCACGTAGGGTGCCCTGCCCATATGTCCAGCCTATGTTGGACACTTAGCAAATGTAAGCTAAGTACTATACCCAATAGTGATGTTTGAGTACCTATGTTACTCCTATTGGGTTTTAAGGTCTTCGAATGGGCTAGGGTCAGTGGTGGGCATGACAATATCACCTAAACATTAGGGACAAATTATAATTAATCCTAATATATAATTACTTTAATAAAAAAAACCCTAATACAAATGAAAAACAACAACAACAACAACATTTGATTTCTTTGCCTTTTCCAATCTAATTCATCTATAACACGTCATCATTATAGCTAATTAGCTCATTTTTTTAATCATTGTAGCTAGAAAGTTTGCTAACATAATCACTAAGATTGCCAAATTAAGTTGATCTCTATTGGTAAGATTGTGAATTTTGGGAGTACAAAAAATCACTATGATCTCTAAACCATTAAATTCCAAGACCTGTAAACATATCAAAGCAACTTTTTTTGTTAATTTATTCTTCAAATTCAATAAACCCCTAAACAAACAAATATTTTTAAAGCATTTTTTAATTTCTTAAATTGCTTGGTGATAATTGGTATGAAATTTAGATAAATAATACTCCTTCCGTCCTATATTGTTTGAAACAGTTTACTTTTGGCCATAGTTTGACTTAAATTTATTTATATTATTGGTTGTTAGAAAAAAAAATTAAAAAATATATATTTGGAAACAATAGGTTTTTATTTATCATTTATATAAAATTTTTTTCTATTTATATACTAAAAATTGAAAATAAAAAATTATAGATTAATTGCTAAAAAGTGAGTGTTTCAAAGAATATTGGATAGAGGGAATAAATATATAAAAAATTACAATTTTTATAAAATCTCATCTTACCATACATTTTTTGTTGATTTGGCTTAAAAATCGGGTTTTGTCGGGTTTAGTTATCGAGTTATTTCAAGTTCAAATCATTTTCTACTCTAGCCAATTCATGTTTGGGTCATTTGTTTTTAGGTTTAGATGGGGTTAGATACAATCAAGTTTGGATTATTAACTTTTCTAATCAAACCAAGTTAGGTTTGGCTTGGATTTAGGTGAGTCTGGTCTGGTCATCTAGTTGAGTCAAAATTTATCTTCTGTAATGTTTAGCCTACACTAAGTGTGTTATATTTTTAGCTAATATTCTACTACTTCTGTCCAAATTTCTTTGCACTATTTCCTTTCTTTTTACTAAAGTTTGACTTAAATTGATTTATATTAAATTTTGTTAGAAAAATTTTAAAAAATTTATATTTCTTCTAGTTTCTAAATATAACTTTTTAAAAAAATTAGCAAATATTAATATTACATAAAAAAATTAGCAAATATTAATATAAATAAATTTAAGTAAAACTTAAGTCAAAATGCTGAAATGATGTAATATTAATGTGGTAATCCATTTAAAAAAATTTATATTAAATTACATAAGTGTAATAATCTAAAATTGGCTCCTTGTCCCACTTTTCCCACTTTTCTAACTTGGTTAGTGATAGATCATGACTTCCATATCTCTCAACCAAGTTCTGAGGCTTCCCTAATTTTCTCTCGTTCAAAAACCCTTAAATTTGTAGTAATAGATATTGTGACTACTCAAAAAAAAAGAAAAAATTCTCGCCCGTTCGTTATCCGTCTCCTCAACTTTGCCTTATTCGATTCCCCGGAAAAATGCCCATAATATCGGCCGCGAGTACCTTAGTCTATCGTCCTTTGCCGCGCCGCCGCCACCAACACCAACTCACTTACGAATTCTTCGAAGCTCTCTCCAGCCACTCCTCCACCGTCGAGCGCTCCTCGCCGCCCTCGCTGTTTCCTTCTCTCTGTCCTCATTACCTGTTCCGGTTACCTGTGCTCGCGGACTCTTCCAGATGCCACCATTTGCCCTCTCCAACCGGTACAAAAAATTTCGCTTTTTCTTTTACAGTTTATGCCTCATTTCAATTGTTACGTATGAGGATGCTGAACTGAAGTAATGGAGGAGAATATGATTGATTAGCCTTGGTTTCCAAGACATTTTCGTGGAATTCCTTGAATCCATTAATAGGCATAAGATAGAAGTAATTGCATCGGTCGGTCTATTTTACGTTGTTGTTTTTTGGGTTTGGGGTGTGTTACAGGTACTTCTTGGTGAGGGCTGGGGAGTCCGAATATGAGCGCTTGGGGATAATAAACACAAACCCGGTGGCGAAAACTTCGGTTGACAGTGGCCTATCTGATAAAGGGAAGAAGCAGGCGGTTAGAGCTGCTTTGCAGTTGAAGGCAATGGGAGCTTGTGATAGCAACTGCTGGATTTGGCCTTCTATTACACAGAGAGCATATCAGGCTGCTGAGATCATTGCTGCAGTTAATGGGGTCAACCGCAGGTGGAATATATGCTGATTTTAGTGTAGATGCAACAATTCGGCATACCTGATTAGCTCCAAAATCAAGTCGATTTCTCTAAAGAAATTATTGTATTACTTTAGCTTATGAGTCCATCTGTTTAAATGGTGAAGATAAAGACTGGTGTTTCCCCGTTCCAATTTGGTACACAATACAAATGTAGTAGCAATCTTAACTTTTGAGTCTAGAATTCCAATATGAGGATCAATATATGCCACGCCATTGATGTTCTGTTTAAGACTCACGTCATCGACAGCCCAAATGACTGTTTAATTGGTTGCAGTTACATTGTCCCCGAGTACAGCTTTCTGGATGCTCGTGGTTTGGGAGCCTATGAAGGCAAGAAACTGGAAGCCATTTCAGAAGTAAGTTCTCATATTTAATTCCTTGAAGCTTTCTGTAACATTAGACATTCATCCAAAAGTTCTTTTTTTTTTTTATGGAAACATCTGCATATGCTGTTCCCTTGCGTGTGTGAGTCTACAATACTGGATTTTGAGAAGTGATATGCTTCATATGTTGTTGTTGACCAAAATTTGTTCAGGTTTATGCTTCTGATAGCATTTCTCCTACAGTTAAGCCGCCTCCTATAGATGATGGAACCCCAAATGAGAGTGTCACGGATGTATTTGTTCGTGTTACGCAGCTAATGTCTATTCTTGAGACACAATACTCTAAAGACACAGTAATTATAGTCTCACCTGACTCTGACAATTTGACAATCTTACAAGCTGGTCTAGTTGGACTTGATCTTCGGAGGTAAGGCAGCAACCAAATGCTTATGTTTGTCATATTCTTTATAATTCGGACCTGATTCCTCAAAACTGAATTATTGTTTATATGCCACTTGTAATATGAATCTGTGGAAATCATCTTCTTAGTATGGGTTATTGCATGTTCTTTTTGTTTTCAGGCACAAATATCTTTTTTTTGCCCTTGGTGAAGTTAGATTTGTTGATATAAAGGGCATCCCTACTTACAAGCAGCCTGCCTCTGCTGTATACAAGTGTTTAAATCCTCCCAATTGTAACTAATTCTATTCTCAGGGTAATTTTTCTGCATTAAAATTGAGATGATAGTTTGGTCGTTTTGTATACATTACTAATAAAAGGATTTTGTTTAAGTAATTCTTACACACCCCGGGGTAATCTAGTTATGGTGTCAAAATTGTGCATTTAAACTCCCAGGATTAGTGTGTCCTATAAGTCACAAGAACAATACCCCTAGTATACATACTCAAGTGACCATCTTGAGTACTATGCAAATACTTGCATATTGTTCTAACCATAACACAGATATTCACATTTATGCACACTATGACAGTTAAGAAGGAAAACACTAGCACAACTCTTAGTTTTGGCTTCCACACTTTAAGCATTCTGACTATGTTAAAAAATTTCAGCCACTAAACCCGAACTTTCTCTAATAAACTATATTAATCTAGCCATGTAACCCTATGTTTTCTTTGCTCCATTATCAAGGAGAGACTTATAGCAAACCAAGAAATTTTGTTTTATATTAATAGCCCACTTATGGACCAAGTTATCGATTTTTTAAGTTGGTTACAAAATTTTAACCAAAAGAACAGTAACTTAACCAATTTTTCAACATCATAACTTTGACTACAGGGCTCTAAATCTAGAAATTCTAAATCCTAATTAAATCTCTAGATGTCCTCTAGGTGTAGTCAAAATTTCATACCAAAACTCATTTTATACAGAGAGATACAGTGTTTTGAGTGTAAGGTTGAAATTCTGGTCAGTTTTAGACCATTATGCTCATACAATTTTTCCAAACCATGCAAACACTTCATTCACAATGGCAAAACCCTCCAAGACTACCTCATATATATTCAATATACATAGGAAATACATGTCCTTGCATCTAGCAACTTCATGTGGCCAAAATAGAATTTATAAGTAAGCAGCCTATCATTTACACTTAGGCAGCTTTGCATCACATCACATACATAACCAAAACATTACTCAAATGTTCATACACTTGTCTCATTTTACATACACATGTACATACATACAGGTACTACATATTGGTCTTAACCCAGCTAAATATGCACCTTAAGTTACAGGAGTGCCTAAGAAACAATGGAATCCAAAATAGGGTGCTGGATAGTTGCTGCATAACATAATAAGCACCATCATTAAAAATATCAAATGTGCTCCTAAAATCACTAAACTTTCCAAATCACAACTAGACATATAAAGTTTAAGTACTTGAAAATTCAGAGCAAAACTTAAACCACAAAGGTTAGTTTGAAGGTGATCTCTCAGCTAGACATGAAATGACAGAATTGAAGCGAGTAAGTTTCATTGAGAAATTTAGTAGGAAAACACTTGGTTTCTTAAGAAAATGTGACTGTTATGGCCCTCATAGTGGGAAGCATGCCCAAGGAAGGTAAAGTTCTCTAAATCAAGTTTGGATAGCAAGAATAGGAAAGTTTAGCAAAGTTCACTAAGTTCCGAGAAGGTTAAGGCACTAAATGAGGTTCGGGGGCAAAATGGTAATTTTGCTTCTTGATGAGTCAGGCTAAGGCCCGAGTGGTTAAAATGAGTTTTTATAACCTAACTTTTATCTTTAACCCAAGCTTAGTTGAAAAAAACAAAAATTGACCAATAATGACTAAGGTTACCAAAAGAAGGGGGTTTAAGTGTTCCATGTCTAATACTTTAGTGGCTTAAGTTTTAAACATGGTTTATAAGATGGTAAAGTGGGGGATGGCTACCATAACCCAAGTTCATCCTTCACAACATCACTTCTTCATCCATTGTGATGCCCATCGGCATTTTCGTTGTACGACATGATGACCTGAAGTAGGGGCTTCTGGTATGAGGGTGCCTGAAATTCTCAAAAGAACAAGGGTTAGGAGCTCCTTGGAATGTGTTTCCGGGGGAGGAGCCTCCGATGCCCAAGTAAGTATTTGGTAAGAAGGAGTAGAGAGTGGAGAGTAAAGGAGTGGAGAGAGTTGTCCCTGCTAAGGTTATCGCCCAAGTATTTGTAGGGGAGTGTTCGGAGGAGTCCGTTTGACATAGTTTGCTCAAATCACAACACGTGTTCGGTCAGATGTGATCCGTATCTTCGGGAATGGGGGACCTCCAGCTGGCGATAGGTTGTTTTATCCAGGAGACAGGGCAATGGGAGGTCTTGTGTATCAAGGGCGTGTGCGAGGTCCCTGTGTCAAAGGCTCCCTAACCGTTTTTGTCTTATTTTCGTAATACCCCCTCGGGGAACGAGACCCCTTCGGAGTGGGGAAACCCTTCGGAGTAGGAAACCCCCTCAGCTAGAATATCATCACCGAGAGCTGTCATGATGAGTACTTCGGCAGAACGGGGCACCTTCGGGAGAAGCTCTACTGCGCCGAGGATGGTGGTTTACTGAGGTTAGAGGGTCAAGGACTACGTACCCTCTTTTTCTAAGGTTGCCATTCGTCCGATCCGAGGTTGGTGCTTGACTTTTATCGAGGGTGGTGCTCATCAGAGCTTAGTAGCTCTAAGGGTAATAGCCCTTTGTGTTGGGTTTTGGGAGCCAAACAGCGCAGCGGAATTTAACCGAAATCCTCTAGGATCCAAGTGAAACGGGGTAAATCGGGTGTTCAAAAATTTTCATACCTAATTTTCGGTTGAGATTTCTCACCCAACTGTAGAGTCGAATCACAAAACCTGAACAGTTGACGTGTTCAAGCTCTTTATGATATCTACACGAGCCTCTCGGGATCACCACGCTTCCAACACGTCCCGGTAGATGCGTTTCTCTTGCGCTCGCAGTGCTAGCTTGCGTCCTCCAAGGAATTGCAAGAGAAGAGTGCGGCTGTCCTTTTTTAGGCTAGGCCAAGAAGTTCAGTGAATTTCTCACAAAAAGTTGTATTTATAGTGAGACTCAACTTCCAGGCCTAATGGGTTTCAAAGCCCTAATCCAATTAGGCTTTAATTTCGGGCTTAATAATGGTTCAACTATTGGGCCCATTATTAATACGAAATCAAAGTGAAACCATACCCCAAATAATTAGCCCATGCACTCTAATGATCCAAATAGCTCTATGTGTGCAACCCAATAGGCTCTTGCCACGTTGGCAATGATCATAAATCACATTTATGACCATGAGCAATGAGCGGTGTCTAGCAACATATCATTGCTACCCAAGTGACAAGATTTTCGGTGATTCGACTAAACCTTTATGATCATCATCGATATATGCCATTGTCCCTTTGTCCGAGATATCAAGACTAAGCACGGCCATGCATTTTTCTAAGTCTTACTCTATCGAGGGCCCGAATATATCACTCCCATTATATAGAAGGGACAAATCCCATCTTGATCATACAAATCCCTCCGCATGATATGTGACATACCCAATGACCTCCTTCAAGTTCACTCAGTTACGAGCAACAAAGGAAAGTATCAAAATATATGACTCACATGTAGGGAACCTTGATGATCTTAGGTCGAAGGACTACATATACCATGATCACTATGAGAATCACTTATGACACTCATATAATGAACCATGTTGTGTTCTCATGGTGGGTCGGTGCAGTACACAAGTTCTCCAACTTGTACCCATATGTAGACTACATATCTTATATCAGTCTCCACATATGCTAGTCGTTATGTATTATTGCAACCCGCTCCACAATAATACTAGACTAGGGACGTTTGAGAATATGATTATTCTAGTGTTACAATTATGTTTATTACGTTACGTAGAAACAGAACAACAAACATAATTGCTGGATTAATGCCTTAATAAAATATCATGACTCAATGTGCAAAAAATACAATCATCTCATGATTGGCTTTTGGGAACAACACTAACAATCTCCCACTTGCACTAAAAAGCCAATTATCCATGTATCTACTACTGATGGACCTGGAATGGTTATCATGCTTCTGCTGCGTAAGGGGCTTTGTCAGTGGATCAGCAATGTTGCTGTTTGCGGAAGTCCTGCATATCCTTACATCACCCTTCTCAATGATCTCCCTGATGAGATGATAGCGTCGGACTATGTGTTTGGATCGCTGGTGAGATCGAGGTTCCTTAGCCTGTGCGATTGTTCCAATGTTGTCACAATAGAGCTCTATTGGGTCGGCAATGCTTGGAACTAGTCCAAGTTCAGTGATGAACTTCTTGATCCAAACTGCCTCCTTCGCAGCATCAGAGGCAGCAATGTACTCAAATTATGTTGTAGAGTCAGCTACTGTCTCTTGCTTTGAACTCTTCCAGCTCACAGCACCACCACCAATACAAAACACATAGCCAGATTGCGATCTAAAATCATCCTTATCGGATTGGAAGCTTGCATCGGTGTAACCCCTTACAACGAGCTCATCTTCACCTCCAAAGACCAAGAATGCATCCTTAGTCCTTCATAAGTACTTAAGGATGTTCTTAACAGCTGTCCAGTGACTCTCACTGGGGCTCGATTGGTACCTACTCGTCATGCTCAAAGAATATGAGACATAGGGACGAGTACATATCATGGCATACATGATAGATCCAATTGCTGAGGCATATGGAATCTTACTCATGCGCTCTCTCTCCTCGGGTGTACTTGGACACTGAGATCTAGAAAGAGTTATACCATGTGACATGGGCAAGAATCCTTTCTTGGAATCTTGCATGCTAAATTGCTTTAGCACCTTGTCAATGTATGTACTTTGACTTGGGCCAAGAAGCCTTCTAGATCTATCTCTATAGATCCTGATGCCTAACACATAGGCTGCTTCACCCAAGTCCTTCATAGAGAAACATTTCCCTAGCCAAGTCTTCACAGACTGTAGCTCAGGAATGTCATTCCCGATGAGTAGTATGTCATCTACATACAACACCAAGAAGACAATAGCGCTCCCACTAACCTTCTTGTAGACACAAGGTTCATCTTCATTTTTGATAAAACCAAACTCTTTGATTGCTTCATCAAAATGAAGATTCCAACTTCGAGAAGCTTGCTTCAGTCCATAAATGGACCTTTGCAACTTGCACACTTTATTGGCATTCTCAGGAGTGACAAAACCCTCAGGTTGTGTCATGTACACATCCTCAAGTAGCTTTCCATTTAGGAATGCAGTTTTGACATCCATTTGCCATATCTCATAATCATAGTGTGCAGCAATAGCGAACAAAATTTGGATGGATTTAAGCATAGCAACTGGTGAAAAAGTTTCATCATAGTCAATACCATGAATTTGCTTGAAACCTTTTGCAACCAATCGTCCCTTAAAGGTAATCACATTACCATCCATGTCAGTTTTCTTCTTGAAAACCCATTTGCACCCTATGGGTTTTACCCCTTCAGGTGGGTCAACCAAAGTCCATACTTGGTTTTCATACATGGATTCCATCTCGGATTTCATGGCCACTAGCCACTTCTCAGAGTCAGGCCCCGACATAGCTTGTTGGTAGGTTGTGGGCTCATCCTGATCCATGAGCATCACATCACCAGTGTGAGTCACGAGAAATCCATATCTCTCAGGCTCACGCCGAATCCTACCAGACCTACGTGGGCTCTGTGCTACAGGAACAGACTCTTGAACCACAACATCTTGTGGTGTCTGTTCAGGTTCCATTTCAGGTTCGATGTCTCCTTGTTGTTCTTGAATTTCTTCAAGTTCTACTTTCCTCCCACTAGTTCCTTTAGAGATAAACTCTTTCTCTAAAAAGACACCAGTTCGAGCAACAAACACTTTTTGCTCAGAAGGATTGTAGAAATAGTAACCCTTTGTTTCTTTGGGATACCCAACAAAAAGGCATTTTTTAGATTTGGGCCCATAGTTTGTCATAGGATTGACGTTTCACATAAGCATCACAGCCCTAAATCTCCATAAAAGACAAATTGGGACGCCTCCCACTTCATATCTCATATGGTGTCTTTTGAACCGATTTAGATGGAACTCGGTTTAGCGTAAAAGCGGTTGTCTCTAGAGCATGTCCCCAAAAGGAGTTTGGAAGATCAGCTTGACTCATCATAAAGCGAACCATGTCTAACAAAGTTCGATTTCTACTTTCAAATACACCATTCCACTGAGGTGTACCTGGTGGAGTGAGTTGTGATACTATACCACAGTCTTACAGATAGTCAAGGATTTCTCGATCCAAGTACTCTCCACCTCAATCTGATCGAAGCACTTTGATACTCTTCTCGACTTGATTCTCTACTTCATTCTTGAATTCTTTGAACTTTTCAAAGGATTCTGACTTGTGAAAAATCATGAGATACACGTAGCCATATCTACTGAAGTCATTAGTGAAAATAATGAAGTATTGAAAACCTCCTTTAGCATGTGTAGACATAGGGCCACATACTGTTGGGTTTCGGGAGCCAAACAGCGCAGCGGAATTTAACCGAAACCTTCCAGGATCCAAGTGAAACGGGGTAAACCGGGTGTTCGAAAATATTCATAGCTAATTTTCGGTTGAGATCCCTCACTCAACTGTAGAGTCGAATCACAAAACCTGAACAGTTGACGTGTTCAAGCTCTCTATGGTATCCACACGAGCCTGTTGGGATCACCACACTTCCACCACGTCCCGGCAGATGCGTTTCTCTTGCGCTCGCAGTGCTAGCTTGCGTCCTCCAAGGAATTGCAAGAGAAGAGTGCGACTGTCCTTTTGGGAGGCTAGGGCAAGGAGACCTGCGAATTTCTCACTTAAAAGTTGTATTTATAGTGAGACTCAACTTCCAGGCCTAATAGGTTTCAAAACCCTAATTCAATTAGGATTTAATTTCGGGCTTAATAATGGCTTAACTCCTTGGCCCATTATTAATACAAAATTTAAAGTGAAACCATAACCCAAATAATTAGCCCATGCACTCTAATGATCCAAAAAGCTCTATGTGTGCGACCCAATAGGCTCTTGCCATGTTGGCAATGATCATAAATCACATTTATGATCATAAGCAATGAGCGGTGTCTAGCAACACATCATTGCTACCCAAGTGACAAGATTGTCGGTGAATCGACTAAACCTTTATGATCAATACCGATATATGCCATTGTCCCTTTTGTCCAATATATCAAGACTAAGCACGAGACATGGAATGTGTCACTCTCATATAGCCCAATCTTTGATATCGTATATCAACTCATCGGAGCATGGCCATGCATTTTCTAAGTCTCACTCAATCAAAGGGCCCGAAGATATCACTCCCGTTACATAGGAGGGACAAATCCCATGTTGATCATACAAATCCCTCTGCATGATATGTGACATACCCAATGACCTCCTTCAAGTTCACTCAGTTACGAGCAACAAAGGAAAGTATCAAAGTATGTGACTCACATGTAGGGAACCTTGATGATCTTAGGTCGAAGGACTACATATACCATGATCACTATGAGAATCACTTATGACACTCATATAACGATCCATTAAGTGTTCTCATGGTGGGTCGGTCCAGTACACAAGTTCTCCAACTTGTACCCATATGTAGACTACATATCTCATATTAGTCTCCACATATGCTAGTCATTATGTATTATTGCAACCCGCTCCACAATAATACTAGACTAGGGACGTTTAAGAATATCATTATTCTAGGGTTACAATTATGTTTATTACGTTACACAGAAACAAAACAACAAACAAAATTGCTGGATTAATGCCTAAATAAAATATCATGACTCAATGTGCAAAAATACAATCATCTCATGATTGGCGTTTTGGGCACAACACTAACACCTAGAACTTATGGGCCAGGGTCTGTGTGAGGTGTGACAGGCTTTGTTTGGTATCAGAGCCTATTTTAGTATGATCAGAGCTTGAATAGACAGCTTTGGTTATCTAACCCATATAAGACTTGACTCATTTGTCTCATATGATTCAAAATCAAATGAGTCCAAGAGTCCATCCTATGGAGCTTGGATATGGGATTCCCATTTATATGGCCCAAAGACAGTGCCAGAGATAGGTCGGGTTTGAACATTTAATCTGACCTTCTTGGTATTCACATTATAGATTGGAAACGAGGTCTAGAACATACAACCCATTGCTAAGTTGAGCACTGCCATAAAAGATTTCATTCAAATAAATAGAACAAGGTTTGTCCTGCATATTATAAATGAAAAACTTTCTTGTCCAAACAAGAAACAGAAATCAAATTTCTACTAATAGTAGGCACAAAGTAGTCAGTTGTCTAATTCTAAAACTAATCCAGGGTAAAGTGAGAACATAAGTCCCTACGGCTAAGGCAGCAACCCTTGCTCCATTTCCAACCAGTAGGTCCACTTCACCTCGGGCCAATCTTCTACTTCTACTTAGATCCTGCACATTTGCACAAATGTGAGATCCACATCCAGTATCCAATACCCAAGATGAGGAAGTAGAAAAGTTAGCCTCTATAACAAAAATACCTGAAGTGGAAGTCTTACTTCCCTTTTCCTTAGCAAGTTCTTCAAGATAGAGCTTGCAGTTGCGCTTCCAGTGTCCAGGTTGCTTACAATGGAAGCACTCCCCTTCCTTTGCCACACCACCCTTTGGTTTCAGTGCAGCTGAAGAAGAATTGGCATTGGACTTTCCATTAGCTTTATCCTTCTTCTTGTTGGCTTTTCCCTTTCTGCTTGCCCTTTTGAACCATCAAAATGGGCTTAGCCTTCTTAAGGTTTTGCTCAGCAGTTCTCAACATGTTGAGCAATTCAGAGGAGGGACTTGTCAAGGTCGTTCATGTTATAGTTGGGCTGAACTGACTGTAGCTTTCAGGCAATAGATTGCAAGACTACATCAACAGCCAACTCTTTCCAAAGAGCAAATCCCAAACTCTCAAGTATTCTCAATGTACCCAATCATCTTGAGCACATGAGGACCCACGGGACTTCCCTCAGACATCTTGCACTGAAACAATGCCTTAGAGGTCTCAAACCTCTCATGCCTAGCTTGCTCTTGGAAAAGCATTTTGAGATGTTCGATCATATCGAACGCCTCCATGTTCTCATGTTGCTTCTGAAGCTCATATTTCATGGTAATAAGCATCAGGCATGCAACATCCAAAGCATCATCAGAATGCCTCTTGTGAACATCCCTTTCAGCTCTTGGAGCAATGGCAGTAGGGTCATCCGGAATGGGCTGCTCTAGGACATAAGCCTTTCTCTCTTGCTTGAGAACTATCCTCAAGTTTCGGTACCATCTGAGAAAGTTGGTTGTTAGGTACCTCCTTAGAGCTTTGCTTAGGCCAAGAAAAAAAAAAGAAAACAAGAGAAAACAAAAAAAAGGAAGGATAAGGAGAACTATGGAAACTAGCATAGTGGTCTATGTGCAAAGCTGGAAACTTTCTGGGCTTAACTGCACATAGAAACTAGACTATGGAAAGACAGACAGAAAACAGAAAAAGGGGATCAAATTGTACACTTAAATGAGTGGTACAATTAGAACTATCAACTTTAAGTTGATCATTTCGGCCATGCAAGTTTTTAAGGTGACTAGTACCATACTAAGCCAAATTGTGGGAGACAACAATGATTGCTAGTCTAGTCTTGTCTACCACTAAAGAACTATTCACTAGTTAACTAGTTAAACTAACTAGTTTGTTAGCTAGTTACATGGCCGGTTACACATGGGTGATTATAGTACTTTGGCACTTGTGTTTGTGTTGTGCATGGCATTATGGGCCATGAGGTGACTTGAATGTCATATTAGACACAAGTTTGAAAGGCGGCATTGTGATCATATGGATTTAGGGGCTACATTGTCTCATGCAAATTAATTGAAGGCAAAAGTTAGCATTTTAGCCAACTAATATACTTGTATCATTCCGCCGAAACCAAGTCAAGCCATTTGTTCTATTTTCGGGCTTCCTTTGTTCTTGTCTTGTCCGAGCGTGTTCTTGAGAGTTCACCCACCATTTGGTCTTGAATCCAAGAAATCTTGAGGGCATTGAAGGATTCAAGCTTGGAGAAGTTTGTTTCGGCCTTTGCTTGCTTGGAATCAAACTTTGTTCTTGGAGATTCAAGGATGGCCGAGCCTATTCAAGCTAGGGTTTGAGGTATTCCTTTGTATCTCTTGATTTCCACGGTAGTTCTTCCATGAACAAAAGCTTAAGAGTTCAATTGAAGTTGTGCTAAGCTAATTTGAGCAAGTATTGGGTTGATTAGGAAATGTGTTGTTGGCCGAAAATGTTGGATGGCTTAGCTTGATGTTCTTCTTGGTTTCCATGGAAAGTAATCCATGATTAAGGTGTATTAATGCCTAATTGATCTTGTGCTAGGCAAGTTTGAGTGAAGAACATCAAGGTGAGCAAGTTGGAATTTGGCCGAAAGGTGCATTTTGAGGTAATTTCATGTTTTTCATTTGATTTCATGGTAATGGTGCCATGAGCATTGGTGAATGATGATTAGGTGATTGTATGTTGGATTGGATGGGTGAAGAACACTAATGTTTGGCAATGGGCATTATGGCCGAGGGCTTGAAGTAGTGTAATTTGATGTCCATTACTTGATTAAATGGTAATGATACCATGAACAATGATCATTGATGATTAGGTGTTCATGTAATGGACTAGTTTGATAAAGAACACTATTGTGTGAAAATGGACATTTTGGCTGAAAGCTTGGATTAGTGTACTTGAGTGTTCTTCACTTGGTTACATGGTAATTGTGCCATGAGCAAGCTTTATTGATGGTTAGATGATCATATAGTGAGTTAGAGTGATGAATAGTATAAATATATGGAATTGGGCATTATGGCCGAGAGCTTAAGCTTATGTATTGTAGTGTTCTTCATTGAAATCATGGTAGTTAATCCATGAGTATGTGTTGTTGATGCCTATTGTTTGTTGTGGTAGGCATTGTGTGTGAAGAACACTTGGATATTGGAAGGTTGGCTTGAGACCAAAAGCTTTTGAGGTAGGGTTCACTAACACTTGATGTTGCTTGGTAATGTACCATGGTTCAAGTGTTTAGAGTGGCTAAGTGATGGTTAAAATTTGCCAAATGACCTTAGTTGCTTGATAGGCTATTGAGAATACATTTGGTCTACTTGTTGATTAGCTAATTAACTAATGTACATGTACTATAAATGCAAGTAAATGTGGCCTATTTGCTTGGCATTTTGGAGCTCTAAGTGGAAGTATGTTGAAAGGTGGTAATTTGTGTGCATTGTGGACATGGGTACATGTATGGTTTATCTTCGCCGAGAGCAAAGTGTGGAGTGTGTGTGTGTCCTTGTGTGCTTTGGTGTTTCCATGTGCTTGCTAACCCCACTTATGGTATTAGGGATTAATTGCCATGGTTATTTATCTTGTATTTGTATATGTTTGGTTTTCTTGTCTTTGTGTTTGTTTTGCAGGTAAAGTTAGCAAACGGGAGGTTAAGCTTTGAGTGAATACTCAGCTTAACTAAATAGACTCTTTTTAGAGTTGAATATATATAAGTGAATCCTACTGAGTTATACTCACTGCCCATCCTTTTATTTCAAGCAAGGACATTCGACCTGAGAAGTGCTACCTTGCTTGTTGCTTGTGTTTAGCACTAATTTGCTTAGTTTCCAAGGTATGTTCCAATGTGTGGTTGGCTTATCATTTTGGGTTCATTACGAGTCTTATATTTTTGGTTGGCCGAAACTTATGGGTTAAGTTTGCAGGCAGTAGTTAGAGACTTGTCTAGGAAAGCTATGGATACTTGGACTTTGGCTCTGATCATAGTATTTACTTTCATGACAATGAACCAGGCAATTGGGTTGGTGTTGCAGTGTGTACTCT
The DNA here is from genome assembly GCA_005392925.1 of Aquilaria sinensis. Classification (NCBI taxonomy): domain Eukaryota; kingdom Viridiplantae; phylum Streptophyta; class Magnoliopsida; order Malvales; family Thymelaeaceae; genus Aquilaria; species Aquilaria sinensis. The sequence goes on from SMDT01000391.1 coordinate 146,852, forward strand.
TGTATGGCATACTCAAGGTTATGTTTGACCATTAGTGGTCTTGGTATGTAATAACTTGTCATGTTTAGCTTTTGGGTTCATGGCATGTAGCCATGCTAGACACTAGGTAGACTACCCTTTTTGTGTACATATGTGTAGTCCTTGATGCCTAGACTTGTGATGCTTTTGCTGGAATTGTATGTCAAGTTATGTATGGGCTTATGGATGGCTTTATGTTTAGGCATGTATGCTGAATGTTTTGGGCCAATGTATGGCACTTTTATGTGAATAGTTCTGGGCCTTGTCTTATGGAAATGTTGTGCACCATTATATGCATGCTGTTGCCCGAGAGCATCATGTGCATATTACTTGTGGTTTCAAAATCAAAACCAACAATGTGGCTTCTTGGTTGCCATATAGATAGCACACTTGATTGCACACCAATTATGCACTTAAAATTTCATTAAGTGTTGCCTTGCTTGATATGCAAGTAATCAATCAAAACCCTGCTTGTTGTGCAAGATAGTGGTATTGGGCCTTGCCTTTGCTGCAAGTATTTACTGGACTTGTTTTAAAAGCCACCTGGGCCACCTCCCAAGCCTCTCAACTTAAGAAAATAAGACTTAATGTTGCCATTTCTTGCTTGGCTGAATGCTAGAAACTTAATGTTGGAGTTGGGCTTGTGAGTTAAGTTAGAAACTTATAGGCCAGGGCCTGAGTGAGGTGTGACATTGGTCCCATTCAGTTTTTCCTTCTCAAGGATCAATCGCAATGAAAGTGTTGATATGTTTTGTGCCATGGTTATCTACAATAGTAAATATGCAGTGTAAGAGTTAATTCATTTAATAAGGACTTTTATTAAACGATACTCCCACTATTTTCCTCAAAATAATAACCCTCGATATTATTTCGGAACACCTCAGCGTTGAAGTATTCTAGTGGGCTAAGATCCATATTTGACCACAACCTGAGTCAGGTTTGGCTTTTTTCTCAAGTTATAGCTATTTAGGTAGGCAACTCTTTACCAATTGCATCTCATGCAACTCTTGGATAGTTGGGTGAATCAACACTTGTCCAAGCTCATCTCATGAACTTAAGCCCAACTCTATGCCTCTAAGTCCCTAATCCTATCAGGATGGCTTAGTTAAGTCGGACCCAAAGTTAGCAATTTGGATATCACTATTATTCCATTGCGCCTTACCAAGATGAACATAGGTGCTTTGCTTTGGCAAACCCACCAAATGTTGATCAAACTCTTGACGAGTGCCAACATTTGGAAGGCATCACATTTAATAACTTGATATTTTTTTGAGGGATTTTTCTTTTGATCTCAGCAATTTGTTATCTCCGGTTGTCTTATACATGCATTACATAAAAATATAAAACATGCATCTCATGCTTACAAGAAAGTAAACGTGACATGGTTATAGCCCAAACTATGCGATATTCTCAAGCCAATGAGAATATCATAAAAGCATAAGAAAAGAAAAGAGTCTTTAAAAAGGGTCTTTACAAGCTCATTCTCTTCCTTTCTTGGTTGCCCTTTTGTTGTCACCTCCTTGGACACACCACCTTGGATGATCCTTGGACATACCACCTTGGATGATCCCATAATGTGCCATTACATCAATAATAGAAACCTCGAGTTACATTCAAAGGGAGTAAGGTGAGAAGAGAATGTACAATGAGAGTAACAAGAGAAGGCACCGTATTTACAAATACAACCAATTAAGGGCTATAACCATGCACCATGCTATAATCATCAATTAGCATAACATGCCAAATCTCATTCAAAAAATGCATGCCAATTTTCGTGAGTTGATTAACTAGTTTTATTTATGTGGCACTACGCATATGGTGGTCCCGCTGGCCGATCAGCGGACGGGGTCAAGGGAGCCGCCCTTGTGGGGGTTGCCAGAGGGGCAGTGCCCCCCCGGCGCAAAAAATTGTTTTACAATTTCTTTGCTCGAGATCTTTTATTTCGAGCAAGTAGGCACCCGAGACTCCTCCATTCGAGCCACCAAAAATACCTTACTTTCGGTGCCCGAATAGGCCGAATCCAAACCAAGCTAGTGTTTTTGCAACTATTGCAAGAATCCTAATCCATATAGGTATCTCATACCTATCAATTTCAGGCTAAACTCATTAACCAAATAGTGTCATTTCTTTATATATATCATATGTTCATTACGAGTTCCAGTTTCAAGCATCATGAATCAATCTAATTAATCATGGCCAAAAGCAATCGAACACATAACACCATGCGATTCAACATGCAATCCCAATTTAGGGTTTCACCAGTAGCTCTGATACCACTGTTGGGTTTCGGGAGCCAAACAACACAGCGAAATTTAACCAAAACCCTCCAGAATCCAAGTGAAACGAGGTAAACCGGGAGTTCGAAAATTTTCATACCTAATTTTCGATTGAGATCTTTCACCCAACTGTAGAGTCGAATCACAAAACCTGAACAGTTGACGTGTTCAAGATCTCTATGGTATCCACACGAGCCTCTCGGGATCACCACGCTTCCACCACGTCCCAGTAGATGCGTTTTTCTTGCGCTCGCTATGGTAGCTTGTGTCTTCCAAGGAATTGCAAGAGAAGAGTGTGGCTATCCTTTTTGAGGCTAGGGCAAGAAGACTAGCAAATTTCTCACTATAAGTTGTATTTATAGTGAGACTCAATTTCCAGGCCTAATGGGTTTCAAAGCCCTAATCCAATTAGTTTTTAATTTCGGGCTTAATAATGGCTCAACTCTAATGATCCAAATAGCCCAAATAATTAGCCCATGCACTGTAATGATCCAAATAGCTCTATGTGTGCGACCTAACAGGCTCCTACCACATTGGCAATGATCATAAATCACATTTATGATCATAAGCAATGAGCAGTGTCTAGCAACACATCATTGCTACCCAAGTGACAAGATTGTCGGTGATTCGACTAAACCTTTATGATCATCATCGATATATGCCATTGTCCCTTTGTCCAAGATATCAAGACTAAGCACGAGACATGAAATATGTCACTCTCGTATATCCCAATCTTCGGTTTCTTGATTACCGAGTAGACCAACTTAAACTAATGACATTGATATTGTATATCAACTCATCCGAACATGGCTATGCATTTTTCTAAGTCTTACTCTGTCAAGGGCCCGAATATATCACTCCCGTTATATAGGAGGGAAAAATCCCATCTTGATCATACAAATCCCTTCGCATGATATGTGACATACACAATGACCTCCTTCAAGTTCACTCAGTTACGAGCAACAAAGGAAAGTATCAAAGTATATGACTCACATGTGGGGAACCTTGACGATCTTAGGTCGAAGGACTGCATATACCATGATCACTATGAGAATCATTTATTACACTCATATAACGATCAATGTAGTGTTCACATGGTGGGTCGGTCCAGTACACAAGTTTTCCAACTTGTACCCATATGTAGACTACATATCTCATATTAGTCTCCACATATGCTAGTCGTTAGGTATTATTATAACCCGCTCCACAATAATACTAGATCAGGGACGTTTGAGAATATCATTATTCTAGGGTTACAATTATGTTTATTACGTTACACAGAAATACAACAACAAACATAATTGCTGGATTAATGCCTTAATAAAATATCATGACTCAGTGTGCAAAAAATACAATCATCTCATGATTGGCTTTTGGGCACAACACTAACACTTTGGCTATCACATGTCCTCCTCGAAGAGGTGAAGATATGTCTTCGGCTTTTGAGCTTTCGAAAGCCAATCATAGAGCCCTTTGGAGTTATGTCTGGACCCCGAAATGGCCATGGTCACCCTCTTCGGATGAGAGTCTCTTTGATCCAGGACATCTGTTCTTGCCAGGATAATGGCATTTTATCCCTTCGGGAGAGGTGTCTGGTGTTCCCGAGGTTGTTTCTTTAGTCAAAGTGTGTCCGTTCCAGGCTTTTTAATGCCTGTTAATGGACCATCATGTCTACTTGACACGCTTTCTTGGGAAGGGCCTAAGTCTAACAATTGTCAGGGGTGTGCCCTCATTTCCCGCACTAGGTGACACATGTCACCTGGTCACAGGGGAATGGTCGCATCCGTTTCGTCTGATGTGCCTGTTCTTCTTCGAGGGGCAATTATGGCGACGCTTTACCTCCCTCATTCAGCTTATAAATCCCCCATTCCTCATTAGTTTTTTTCACACTTACGCTATCTTGTTCTCTTCTGCTCTCAAGTTTTCTCCCTTTTTCCTACGGTGGTGGTAGCGGCGGTGTGATTTCCGGCAAGTTTTCACGACGGCGTCCAGGAATCCCGACTTCGGCAAAAGTTTTAGTCAGTTTTCCTTACTGAAGTCCTTCAATTTTCTGTTTCTATAGCCTTTTCTTCTTTTTCGAAGTCATCTCTTTCTTCCGAAGTCATTCTTCAGCATTGTTTCCTTCTTTTCTTTTAGCCTTCCCGAAGTTAGGTTTCTTTCTTCCAAATGTCTTCCCCCGTTCCGCTCATGTCTATTCAAACTGTCCCTGAGAGCTGGCTTCCTCTTAATTCTCATCCGGGTTGTACCACTTCGGCCAAGTTGGCAAAGTGGACAACTAAATTCTTTCTCCCTTCTTACTCAGTTATCAGGCTACATACTCCTGGCCTATTCAGTTACATGAATAATTTGGACGAGGTGACCATTTTTTGGGCCCAACTGAAGGCCGGACTTCGGTTTGCTCCGCCGAAGATGGTTTGCGACTTCTGCCAATTCCATGGCATAACCGTGAATTAGCTTCCTCCCAACTCTTACTCCTACTTCAATGTTTTCCTTTGCATGTGTGGGGTTTTTAAGATAGAACCTCACTTTATTTTTTTTCATGCAATACTACAAACTCCACCCCATCATGAAGGGTGGCTTCTATTTTTTGCTTCCTCGGGGTTTCAGGAGTAAGAAGTTTACATTTACCTTCAACACGAAGGACAGTTGGTGAGGGTGGCAGAGGAAGTTCTTCTTCCTAAAGATGGCTGACCAGTGGGGACACATTCCGACCAACTGGCATGGGGGACACTGCCTATAGATGTAGTTGAACCCCAAAAACTTCTAACCCTAGAATTGGAGGCCCAGTTCCAGGAGTTCGATATCCGTATTTGGGTCGCGGACTGGGACCCCGAGGTGCCCCCACGTTCCCTGTACCCTTTTTCCATCAGATGGAACTTAATGACTGAAGAGGTTCTTCGGAAACTAGGGGTGATCAAGCAGCACATTACCAACCTAAACATGCCGCAACCTCTTTTTGACGGGAAGAAGTCGTGGTTGGTAATGCTCCTTCGGGGAAAACTCACGTACTTGGCCCTTAAAGAGAGTAAGTTCCTTTTCAAATTTTTCATCTTTCTCTGTGCGTACTTACATTGATATTCTTCTTTTTGCAGAGATGGGTGACAAATCTGCCACCTTCTACAAGTCCCTCTTCCTCGACCAGGCCGAGAAGGGGGAGCAGACTCGGAAGAAGATGGCGGCAAAGAGAAAGAAGCCGTTCGGGGGATCATCTTCGGCTCCGAGGTTGAAGAAAACGAAGGAGGACCTCATTCCTCCACCTCCCGAAGACGACGTGGGGACTGAGGACCATACCCATGTTCAGGAGGATCCTCCCTCGGAACCAGCCATCCATTCCACTCCCCTTAGTCCTAGTATCACGGCGGAGACTTTGGGGGCCTCGGCTAAGGGGTTTTCGGCCGAGCAGCTGGTTGAGCGCCGAAAAAGTAAAGGCAAAAATGTCCCCGACTAGGTCCTTGAAGTGAGCAACTCTGACGGTGATGACGCGGAACTTCCACTAGGTTTGTCCGTTGGCCATTCTTCTAGAACTTCCACCAGGTTTCTCCCTTGGCCATTCTTCTATGTGTTTGGGAATTTTTAGTGTTTTAGATCTTATAGACGAGTGGCTAAGGGATAACGTACTAATGGAACTTTGGCGGGACTTTGCAGGCGAAGCAGTGCAGGCTCCCTGGGTGGAAGATCATGCCCGATAGAGGGCCATTCGGGACGCCAAAATCCCGAAGGGAAAGACCCTGATGGAGCCCTTCTGGTCGTTCACGGAGGACATGAACTTGTTCTCTGAGGATAGCCAGAAGATGGCTCCTTAGATGGCGACTGGGGTCATCATGCATGCCACTTTTCAGTCTCTGACTAAAGAGTGCCCGAATGAGGAGATCCTTTCTGCGAGGAAGACCGAACATGCTGCCCAGGTAAACTCATACCCTTTTGATACTTAGTGATTTTTTTTTTCATTTGCCTTGTGCTCCTTACTCAGGATCTCTCTTTTGCAGCTCTTGGCATACACGGGGTACTATCGGGCCTGGGCAGCCAAGAAAACTTCGATCCGAAATCGCTCCGAGGAGTATCTGGCGAAGGTGAAGGAACTCTTGGCTAGCTCTGTCGTTAAGTACGGCTAGCTAAATAAGATATCCAAGGAGGATCTGGCCAATCTTCGAGAGGAGATGCTCAAAAGCCAAGGGGAGTTTATCCAAGACTTCTCTTCGAATATGTTAGACCTCGCAGCGAGGTTGGTAGCCATGACCTTGGCCAACAAGGTTCTTCAGAAGAAGAGAAACAATGCTATTGCCAACGTAGCGAAGGCCTTTGATCTCAACTCCAAGCTTCAGGCCGAGGTTCAGAGGTTGAAGAAGGAGGGAAAGAAGAAGAAGAAGAAGCTGGAGAAGGAGATCGTGGAGCTTTGACAAGATCTAGAGGATTTGGACATGGAGAAGACAAAGTCCAACCAAGCAACAAAAAGGTCTTATTAGGACAGCTTCTACCTCGCCCGTTACCAAGTGTTATCAAGATTTCCAGATCTCGACCTCTCCTTCCTGGCGGCCTTGGACATCCTCAAAGGGCCATCTTGGCAGTGGTCAAAGGCGGAGTTCCTCAACCTTCCCGCTATTCCACCTTCGGCCCCGAGATATAGTGATAAAGATCCCGAACGCTTGGAGGCCAAGGATGGTGAGGAACCGGCGGATGCCCAGGATCACGAATAGGCCACCTCCTTTTTCTTCTTTCCCTTATGTAATCCATTTGTAGTATTCTTTTACCGATGTTAATAAAATTTGCTTTCTTCAAACTCTGTTGTATTGGGTTAGTACTTTTTCGGAAAGCATCGTCCTTTGTGAAACTTAACCTTTGTTCGAATTATGACTAATCAATGTTTTATGTACAAAGGTACGGTTCAGCAATATACACGCTTGGATGACCAGCTTTGGCATTCATAGCGTTTGTTTCCGAAAATTTTTCCAAGTTCCAGGCATGTACTTAGGGAAATTCTCCTTCAGGAACATCGTTCGACTGAGGGAAACACCTATCTTCAGGAACAACCGTCCTCGGTCATGCTTCCTTGGTGTTTTCACATAACTAAATTTTTTTTCTAAGTGTCCATCTTGGAACTTTTAGGGGATAAATGCCTCTGTTATCCACTATCGTCGCATGCTTGCCGAAGGCTGGTCATTTTTATGAGCTTATCGCTTTGGCGTACCCCTGATCGGAAATTCGGCTAATCATCGGGTGTTGTCGTTGTTCGGGAGCGTGTATGTTCAAAATTTATTTGCTTAGATGCCTTTCAGAAGAAGTCCTATTACACCATGTTCAGTTAATTACCTACAGGGATAATAATACAATTTTTCCTTTTCCACAGAAAATTCTAAATATAGAATCTTCTTAAAGAATCCGAATGCCATATATTTTTCAATTCTCCACCTTCTGTGTCACCGAGCTTGTACACTCCCGGTCGTATTTCTTCGAGAACCAAATAGGGCCCCTCCCAGTTTGCGCGAAGTGCTCCATGTGATGACCTTCGGGGTCCGAGCTCTGCTTTTCAGAGAACGAGGTCTCCCTTTTTTATTCATTTTCATTTTACATGTAAGTTGGAAGCGATAGCTACTCTCTGCTGGAAAGCTTTTCTTCTCAGCTCGGCCATTTCTCTATGTTCATCAATGAGGTCCAATTTGGTCCTTAATCCAAGGTTGTTTCCTTCTTCGTCGAACACTTGCACCCTAATCGATGGCTGGGTGATTTCACGGGAATAATGGCCTTTGAATTGAATACAAGTGAGAAGGGTGTTTCACTCGTGGCTCTCCTCGAGGTGGTTCAGTAGCTCCATAACACGCTTGGGAGCTCTCTTGGCCATTTTCCCTTTGCTTTTTTTAGCCTCTTCTTCAAGCCATCCTTTATTGTCCTGTTCAACACTTCAACTTGCCCATTGCTTTGAGGATGGGCTATTGGGGTGAAGTGCAGTTTAGTTCCTAGGTCGGTAATGAATTCCTGGAACCCTTTATCAGTGAATTAGGAGCGTTTATTGGCTACTATTACCCTAGCGATGCCAAATCTGCATATGATGCTTTTCCAGACGAATCTCTGTATATCCTTTGCTGATATCGCTGCTAAGGGCTCTACCTCGATCCATTTGGTTAAGTAGTTTATGGCAACTACACAAAATTTGACCCTTCCGGGAGCAGTCGGTAGAGGCTCAATGAGGTCAATGCCTCATACGGTGAAGGGACAGGGATAGTTGGCCGAGGTTATCTCCTCTGAGGGTAGTCTCTGGACAGGAGCGTGCCTTTGGACTCTGGCAAGGGTGTCGGTTCCTATGTGCGAACTGCAGACTCCTTCATGGACTTCTTTGAGGATCACTTCAACATCCTCTTCATCGATACACCTCTGTAATGGGGAGGCGTATCCTTGTCGATATAGCTCTTCCCCTATCAGGAAGTATCTTCCTGATCGTTTTCGTACTTTGGCTGCTTCGAGGGAATCCTCAGGGAGTTCTAAGGTTGAGAGGTATTTTTTGATAGGGTCCTTCCACCCTTTTCCTGTGATTGTTACACAGATTACTGTTATACTCGGATGGTGCAGTACTTCTGTTGACTCTCTTGACTTGGCCAGTGCGTCAGCCTCCGTGTTATCTCGTCGAGGTACATTTTCTATCTGCACCATGTCGAATTCTTGGATGATTTCTTTAACGAGGTTGTGATATGTGCCAAGGCTGGATCCTTTGCGCCATAGTCTCCTACCATCTATCGGACCACTAGTTGAGAGTCACTGCGGGCCTTCAGATTTCTCACTGTTGGGTTTCGGGAGCCAAACAGTGCAGCAAATTTAACAGAAACCCTCCAGGATCCAAGTGAAAACAGGGTAAATCGGGTGTTCGAAAATTTTCATACCTAATTTTCGGTTGAGATCTCTCACTCAACTGAAGAGTCGAATCACAAAACTTGAACAGTTGACGTGTTCAAGCTCTCTATGGTATCCACACGAGCCTCTTGGGATCACCACGCTTCCACCACGTTCCAGCAAATGCATTTCTCTTGCGCTCGCAGTGTTAGCTTGCGTCCTTCAAGGAATTGCAAGAGAAGAATGCGGCTGTCCTTTAGGGAGGCTAGGGCAAAGAGACCTGGGAATTTCTCACTAAAAGTTGTATTTATAGTGAGACTCAACTTCCAGGCCTAATGGGTTTCAAAGCCCTAATCCAATTAGGCTTTAATTTCGGGCTTAATAATGGTTCAACTATTGGGCCCATTATTAATACAAAATTAAAGTGAAACCATAACCCAAATAATTAGCCCATGCACTCTAATGATCCAAATAGCTCTATGTGTGTGACCCAATAGGCTCTTGGCATGTTGGCAATGATCATAAATTACATTTATGATCATAAGCAATGAGCGGTGTCTAGCAACACATCATTGCTACCCAACTGACAAGATTGTCGGTGATTGGACTAAACCTTTATGATCATCATCGATATATGCCATTGTCCTTTTGTCCAAGATATCAAGACTAAGCACGAGAAATGGAATGTGTCACTCTTGTATAGCCCAATCTTTGGTTTCTTGATTACCGAGTAGACTAACTTAAACTGATGACATTGATATCGTATATCAACTCATCTGAGCATGGCCATGCATTTTCTAAGTCTCACTCTATCAAGGGGCCCGAAGATATTACTCCCGTTACATAGGAGGGAAAAATCCCATCTTGATCATACAAATCCCTCCGCATGATATGTGACATACCCAATGACCTCCTTCAAGTTCACTCAGTTACGAGCAACAAAGGAAAGTATCAAAGTATGTGACTCACATGTAGGGAACCTTGATGATCTTAGGTCGAAGGACTACATATACCATGATCACTATGAGAATCACTTATGACACTCATATAACAATCCATGTAGTGTTCTCATAGTGGGTCGGTCCAGTACACAAGTTCTCCAACTTGTACCCATATGTAGACTACATATCTCATATTAGTCTCCACATATGTTAGTCGTTATGTGTTATTGCAACCCGCTCCACAATAATACTAGACTAGGGACGTTTAAGAATATCATTATTCTAGGGTTACAATTATGTTTATTATGTTACGCAGAAACAAAACAACGAACGTATTTGCTGGATTAATGCCTTAATAAAATATCATGACTCAATGTGCGAAAAATACAATCATCTCATGATTGGCTTTTGGGCACAACAATAACACTCACGCCCACCATCTTTGCTAGTCGTAAGCCTACTTTGAGGGCTTTATATTCAGCGATATTGTTGGTGACATTGAACCCAAATTTGATAGCCTTTGTGGCCTCCATTGCCTCAGGACCACGGAGAACTACTCCAGCTCCTTGGTGTTCATAACCTGAAGCTCCATCGACAAATAACGTCTACTCAGGTTCATCTTTTACGAGCTCTTCCAAGGTATCTTTCATTTTTGTGACCTCGGCGATGAAGTCTGCCAATGCTTGGGCCTTTATGGCCTTTCTTGGCTCATAGGTGATGTCATATTCACCGAGCTCAATGCATCATTTTGACAGTCTTCCCGAGTGATCTGTTAGTGTTGTGCCCAAAAGCCAATCATGAGATGATTGTATTTTTGCACATTGAGTCATGATATTTTATTAAGGCATTAATCCAGCAATTATTTTTGTTGTTTTATTTCTGCGTAACTTAACAAACATAATCGTAACCCTAGAATAATGATATTCTTAAACGTCCCTGGTCTAGTATTATTGTGGAGCGGGTTGCAATAATAAATAATGACTAGCATATGTGGAGACTAATATGAGATATGTAGTCTACATATGGGTACAAGTTGGAGAACTTGTGTACTGGACTGACCCACCATGAGAACACTACATGGATCGTTATATGAGTGTCATAAGTGATTCTCAAAGTGATCATGGTATATGTAGTCCTTTGACCTAAGATCATCAAGGTTCCCTACATGTGAGTCACATACTTTGATACTTCCCTTTGTTGCTCGTAATTGAGTGAACTTGAAGGAGGTCATTGGGTATGTCACATATCATGCGGAGGGATTTGTATGATCAAGATGGGATTTGTCCCTCCTATGTAACGGGAGTGATATCTTCGGGCCCCTTGATAGAGTGAGACTTAGAAAATGCATGGCCATGCTCGGATGAGTTGATATACGATATCAATGTCATCAGCTTAAGTTAGTCTACTCGGTAATCAAGAAACGAAAGATTGGGCTATACGAGAGTGACACATTCCATGTCTCGTGCTTAGTCTTGATATCTTGGACAAAGGGACAATGGCATATATCAGTGATGATCATAAAGGTTTAGTCGAATCACCGACAATCTTGTCACTTGGGTAGTAATGATGTGTTGCTAGACACCGCTCATTGCTTATGATCATAAATGTGATTTATGATCATTGCCAACGTGGCAAGAGCCTATTGGGTCGCACACATAGAGCTATTTCGATTATTAGAGTGCATGGGCTAATTATTTGGGTTATGGTTTCACTTTAATTTCGTATTAATAATGGGCCCAAGAGTTGAGCCATTATTAAGCCCGAAATTAAATCCTAATTGGATTAGGGCTTTGAAACCCATTAGGCCTGGAAGTTGAGTCTCACTATAAATACAACTTTTAAGTGAGAAATTCGCAGGTCTCCTTGTCCTAGCCTCCAAAAAGGACAGCCGCACTCTTCTCTTGCAATTCCTTGGAGGACGCAAGCTAGCAGTGCGAGCGCAAGAGAAACACATCTACCGGGACGTGGTGGAAGCGTGGTGATCCCGAGAGGCTCATGTGGATACCATAGAGAGCCTGAACACGTCAACTGTTCAGGTTTTGTGATTCGACTCTACAGTTGAGTGAGAGATCTCAATCGAAAATTAGGTATGAAAATTTTCGAACACCTGGTTTACCCCGTTTCACTTGGATCCTGGAGGGTTTCGGTTAAATTCCGCTGCGCTGTTTGGCTCCTGAAACCCATCATGATCAACCCTCCTCATGATATCCCGAAGAGGTAGGTTACTTCGGACACTAATAGGGTGTGCTTGGCAGTAGGGTCGTGACCTTTTACTTGCCAGTACTAAGGCATAGATGGCCTTTTGTAGAAAAGGATACCTGACCTCGGCTCCATGTAGTGATTTGCTTACATAGTATACCGGCCACTGTCTCCCTCCCTCTTCTTTTATAAGCACCAAACTTACTGCTTTTTCGCTGACGAAAAGGTAAAGGATAAGGGGTTCTCTATCCATCGGCTGCCGAAGTGTCGGTAGGTGGGTTAAGTAGGTTTTCAGCTCATCCCTAGCTTTTTGGCAATCTTCGCTCCAAGGGTGCTCTTTAGCACCGAAGGTACCATCATTTTTTGCTGCTTTAGTGAGCACTTTGAAGAACGGTCGACACCGATCCCCGTATCTGGAGATGAACCTACTAAGAGAAGTGATTCTCCCCTTTAGCCTTTTCACATCCTTGACTGTTGTGGGATTTCAAATCCCAACAGGGCCTTGACTTTTTCCGGATTGGCATCGATTCCTCTTTCCGACACCATGAATCCGAGGAACTTGCCTGCATTTACTCCGAACACGCAGTTCTCCGGGTTTAGACGAATTCTGAATTCCTGAAGTTGGTGGAATGTTTCAGTTAAGTCTTCGATATGACCGTTAGCCAATTTGTTCTTAACTATCATATCATCGACATATACTTCCATATTCCTCCCGATCTGGGTGTCGAACACCCTGTTCATTAGCCTTTGGTATGTGCCACCAGCATTCTTGAGACCGAAGGGCATCTTAACGTAACAGTGAGTTCCTACTTCGGTGATGAAAGAAAATTTCCCCTCATCTTCGGGATCCATCCGAATTTGGTGGTATCCACTAAAGGCATCGAGAAAACTAAGTAGGCCGTATTCGGCAGTAGAGTCCACCAACTGATCTATTGGTGGTAAAGGATAAGAATCATTAGGGTAAGCATCATTTATGTTTTAGAAATCATTGCACATTTGGAGCTTATCACTCCCTTCTTTCATAGCAATGACAACATTGCTAAGCCATTCGAGGTACTTGAGTTCCCTTATTATGCCTGCTTCCATTAAGCGTTGTACTTCAGTTTTGATGAAGTTGTTCATACGTGCCGAGAGGCTTCATTTTTTTTGTCGAACGCGCTTTGCCTCTGGGCGCACCTTAAGACTATGTTGGATTATGCAAGGGTTTACCCTAGGCATGTCCTTCAGCGAGTAGGCAAACAGATCTTTTTAACAGAAAAGATACAAGTTTTCCCTTGTCACCTTCGGCTAGTTTCTTCCCTACTCGGGTACTTCGGCCCGGGACAAGTTCCACATCTTCTGTTTCTATTTTTTTGAGGTCTACTGTTTCTTCTCCCTTTGCCTTTTCTCCGAGCATGGCCTTTGCTCCCGAAGTTTGTGTGTGGATATTTACTGGTCCCTGTCTTGCCTTCACAAAGACCTTCCTTACTTCTGCTTGGTCAATGAAGATCTTGGCATCCCCATCCTTTGTTGCAAAGGTGATAGTCAAGTATTTCACATCTGGACGGATGTGGAGATTTCTTTGCATCTGCCTCCTGAGGATTGCATTATATGTGGAAGGGACATCTATAACGATGAACCTTGTCATTGTTGAAGCAAAGAGCTCACCTTTGTTTTCTGACGAAGTTCCTTTTAGCATCAAAGGCAGGTATCCGTATTTCTGGGCGTGGGGTCCCCTAGCGGCCTGCAGGCTCCTCGGGCCACAAGCTGCGTCAGGCGTAGCCCTACATGATAGGACGTAGGTAGGGAGCATGCCAGAGTGCATATGAGCGCGGCGTGCTGGGTGTTGGGGGGGAAATGTTAGAGACTCCTTGATGGCTCCTGTCGTACCTCCAAGGTCCCCTTGGTTGAGTCTCCCTTCGAAGTGAGGGGCCTTTTCCCGGAGTCACACCGGTACTTCGGGGTATTTATGGGTGCCGAAGTTGGTCCCTTCAGAGGGCTTTCACCTGCAAAAGGTGGCTAGCACTTTTCCTCGAAGCTAGTTCAGTCGCCTTCCCGATGGAGGCGATACGGTAGTTTCCCGAGGTTGGTATTGGCGGGCTATTGAGGTCGCGTGCCTCAGGTGTTTGGCTCCCTTCTTCCCGGGGTCCTTAGGTGTTCAGGGCGATAGCACTTCGACTATCAGGTAGATTTGAGATAACTTGAGCATAATGGTTTCTAGGACAACTGGTTAGCATGATAATGTCTAACGGGGTTCTAAGTAACTAATTGGCCCTGTCTTGAGAGAGAATGGTTGATACTGTAGAATTTTCTGGCCTGCAACTCTTAGGAAGCATAATTTAGGTTAGGTAGGTACTTGTGTCAAAACTATGTCTATGTAGCAGCCCATTTGGTTTGAATTCCTTAGAAACTTTGTAAATATGTGTTTAGGATAGCTGTTATGTTTGTTTGGTTTGGTTGTTGGGTGATCCATAATTTTGGTAGTTTAGCTTCTTATTCCTTGTTTTCCATGGTTTGTTTGCTCTAGCTAAAGTGAGGCCATCGTATTTGGTATTTGATGGGATTCTTTGCCATACAATTCTCTGTGGGATCGACACCTGACTCACCGCTACTACAATTGGCACCGTATGCTTATGGGTAAGATTGAAGTTAAGGTTGAGATGGTTTTTTATAAACTTTTGTCTTACGACAGGCCCCGACATAGCTTGTTGGTAGGTTGTGCGCTCATCCTGATCCATGAGCATCACATCACCAGTGTGAGTCATGAGAAATCCATATCTCCCAGGCTCACACCGAATCCTACCAGACCTACGTGGGCTCTGAGCTACAGGAACGGACTCTTGAACCACAACATCTTGTAGTGTCTGTTCAAGTTCCGTTTCAGGTTCGATGTCTCCTTGTTGTTCTTGAATTTCTTCAAGTTCTACTTTCCTCCCACTAGTTCCTTTAGAGATAAACTCTTTCTCTAAAATGACACCAGTTCGAGCAACAACACTTTTTGCTCAGAAGGGTTGTAGAAATAGTAACCCTTTGTTTGTTTGGGATACCCAACTAAAAGGAATTTTTGAGATTTGGGCCCTAGTTCATCAGAGGATTGATGTTTCACATAAGTTTCACAGCCCCAAATCTTTATAAAAGACAAATTGGGATGCCTCCCACTCCATATCTCATATGGTGTCTTTTGAACCGATTTAGATGGAACTCGGTTTAGTGTAAAAGCGGCTGTCTCTAGAGCATGTCCCCAAAAGGAGTTTGGAAGGTCAACTTGACTCATCATAGAGCGAACCATGTCTAACAGAGTTCGATTTCTCCTTTTAGATACACCATTCCATTGAGGTGTACCTGGTGCAGTGAGTTGTGATACTATACCAAACTCCTTCAGATAGTCAAGGAATTGTCGATTCAAGTACTCTCCACCTCGATCTGATCGAAGCACTTTGATACTCTTCCCGAGTTGATTCTCTACTTCATTCTTGAATTCTTTGAACTTTTCAAAGGATTCTGACTTATGTCTCATGAGATACATATAGCCATATCTGCTAAAGATATCAGTGAAAGTAATGAAGTATTGAAAACCTCCTCTAGCATGTGTAGACATAGGGCCACATACATCACTATGTATAAGTCCTAGTAAGTCATCAGCCCTTTCACTTTGCCCTGTGAATGGGGCTTTGGTCATCTTGCCCAACAAACATGACTCACATGTCTCATATGTTTCAAAATCAAATGAGTCCAAGAGTCCATCCTTATGGAGCTTGGATATGCGGGTCTCGTTTATATGGCCCAAGTGACAGTGCCAAAGATAGGTCGGGTTCGAATCATTTAATTTGACCTTCTTGGTATTCACATTATAGATTGGATCTTCGAGGTCTAGAACATACAACCCATTGCTAAGTTGAGCACTGCCATAAAAGATTTCATTTAAATAAATAGAACAACATTTTTCCTTTCTTATAAATGAAAAACCTTTCTTGTCCAAACAAGAAACAGAAATCAAATTTCAACTAATAGTAGGCACAAAGTAGCAGTTGTCTAATTATATAACTAATCCACTAGGTAAAGTGAGAACATAAGTCCCTACGGCTAAGGCAGCAACCCTTGCTCCATTTCCAACATGTAGGTACACTTCACCTCGGGCCAATCTTCTACTTCTACTTAGATCCTGCACATTTGGACAAATGTGAGATCCACATCTAGTATCCAATACCCAAGATGAGGAAGTAGAAAAGTTAGCCTCTATAACAAAAATACCTGAAGTGGAAGTCTTACTTCTCTTTTCCTTAGCAAGTTCTTCAAGATAGAGCTTGCAGTTGCGCTTCCAGTGTCCAGGTTGCTTACAATGGAAGCACTTCCCTTCCTTTGCCACACCACCCTTTGGTTTCAGGGCAGCTGAAGAAGAATTAGCATTGGACTTTCCATTAGCTTTATCCTTCTTCTTGTTGGATTTTCCCTTTCCCTTGCCCTTTTGAACCATCAAAATGGGCTTAGCCTTCTTATGGTTTTGCTCAGCAGTTCTCAACATGTTGAGCAATTTAGGAAGGGATTTGTCAAGGTCGTTCATGTTATAGTTCATGATGAACTAACTTTAGCTTTCAGGCAACGATTGCAAGACTACATCAACAGCCAACTTTTCTGAAGAGCAAATCCCAAACTCTCAAGATTCTCATTGTACCCAATCATCTTGAGCACATGAGGACCCACGGGACTTTCTTCAGACATTTTGCACTGAAACAATGCCTTAGAGGTCTCAAACCTCTCACGCCTAGCTTGCTTTTGGAAAAGCATTTTGAGATGTTCGATCATATCGAATGCCCCCATGTTCTCATGTTGCTTCTGAAGCTCAGATTCCATGGTAATAAGCATGACACATGCAACATCCAAAGCATCATCAAAATGCCTCTTGTGAGCATCCCTTTCAGCTCTTGGAGTAGTGGCAGTAGGCTCATTCGGAATGGGCTACTCTAGGACATAAGCCTTTCTCTCTTGCTTGAGGACTATCCTCAAGTTTCGGTACCATTTGAGAAAGTTGGTCCCATTCAATTTTTCCTTCTCAAGGATCAATCGCAACGAAAGTGTCGATGTGTTTTGTGCCATGGTTATCTACAACAGTAAATATGCAATGTGATGCCCCGAGGCATCCCCGTTAAGTGACATTGTGACTTCTGGAGGGACTTCCTGAGATGGAGAACGCCTGGAGCCCAGATTTCCCAGAGGAGCGTGCCTGAAAAGCTCAGAAGAGAGGGTTAGGAGGTCCCCGGAGTGTTTTTCAGGGGAGGAGCCTCCGACGCCCAAGTTACTGTCTTAAGAAGGTGAAGGGGGAGCACTGAAGGTTTTAGTGGCCTTGCCTGTTCGTGTTTTCTCAAGAAAAAAGGGGGTCTGGTCCTGGAGCGTCCCTCTGCCAGAGTTTGGTTCCTGGTATTTATAGGAGTGTTCAGTCCGTTCAGTTCATGACACGTGTTCGGTCAGATCTTTCTTGTACCTTCGGGCGGAGGGGACAAGTGGCTGTTTGCAGGCTCCTCGAGCTTTGGTCCGAGACAGGTCGTGACAAGACCTGGACGGCGTGGACGTGTCAGACCACCGTTGCAGGCGGCATGTAGCGCCTGCGGATGACATGTCAGAGGCTCCTTAAATGCTCCTGCCGTACTCCCGAGGTCCCCTAGGTGAGGTCATCCCTTGGTACGGACGTCCTTCTTTGGCCGGTGTACCACTAGTTCGGGAAGCCCCTAGCTCGGGGGTTCCGCCTTCGGGCCAACTATTCTCCCGTTTTGGAATAGCTAGACCTTCGCCTTCGAAGGCGATCCGCTTAGTCCCCCGAGGGAGCTAGTAACGTTTTTGGAGTTCCTGAGGTATTAGCCGAAGTCCCGAGTTCGACACGTCTTGACTTTACTACTTCCGAGGTCAGTGATAGTGCCTCCTTCAGGTGACATTATGCTCTCCGGTTACCTTGTTTTCGGTAGGAGGCACGGGTGAGAGAGGCGATAGTCCTTCGGCTATCACAAGCCCCCCTTTGGAAAGCCGAAGTAGATACTTCGGTTTATCAGCTTTTGAATGCAGTCTTTCAGGGCCTTGGTTATAACAATTTTGCTGAGGATGGACCTCTTGTCTGAAGACACCAGCTTGTTTGGTCATAATCTGTCTCTTGGTGTCTTCGAGGTAACCTACCTATCTCTTTTTGTAGATTTGCACCACGTCGCGTCTCGTAACCAGACGTGTCAGTCTAGAGCGGCGCGCCCAGGTGTAGGAGTTTCAGAAGGCGTGACGCCCCTTTGGCGTAATGGCTGACACGTGGCAGCCTGCTGTTGGCAGGAACTATATCGGCTAAAGTAGGCACGTCTTTTCATGCGCTCTGAGCAATTATGGCAACTGTTCACCTTTGCGGAGTAGTTATGACGCCGGTTCGCCTTCGCCTCTCGGCCTATATATACTCCTGTTCCATCATAACCCTCTTTTGCTTCTGTTTTTGCTCTCAACTGCTTTCACGTTTTCTCCCGCTTTTTTCGGCGATCCTTTTTAACGGGGTTTTTCCAGCAACCTTTCACGACGGCGTCTTCAAATCCAGATTTCGGCAAAACATTTGGTGGGTTTTAACTTTCAGAGCCTTTTGCTTTTTAAGCTTTCCCGAGGTTGCTTTTGGCCTTTTTCTGAAATCGTTTTTCAGCAAACCATGCCTATTCCCGAGAGCTGGCAACCCCTTTTGTCTCATCCTTGCTGCACCACTCTTAAAAAATTAGAAAAATGGAAGACCAAGTTCTTCCTTCCCTCGTATGCCGTTACCCGGTTGCCACGTTCGGACCAATTTAGCTTTTCAAACCGTGGCGATGAGGTTACCGTTTTCCGAGCTCAACTGAAGGCCGGACTTCGGTATCCTCCTCCGAAGATGATTTTGCGACTTTTGCCAATTCCATGGCATTGCCGTAAATCAGCTTCCGCCGAACTCGTACTGCTATTTTAACGCCATCCTCTTTATGTGTGGGTTTTTCAAAATAGAACCCCACTTCATCATCTTTATGCAGTACTATAAGCTCTTCGTGGTCCCAAAGGGTGGCTTTTACTTCATGCTACCTCGGGGATCAGGGAGCAAAAAGTATATGTTTACTTTTGCCACCAAGGACAGCTGGCGAGGGTGGCAACAAAAAATTTTCTTTCTGAAGATGGAGGAGGCCTGGTCGCATGTTCCGACCAAGTGGGCTTGGGGAAGGCTGGAGATGGACGTCGTAGATCCGAGGATAATGCTGACTCCTGAGTTGGCTCTCATATTCCTGGATTTCGACAAACGTATCCGCGCTGTCTCCGACTGGGGTTCTGAGGTCCCTTCGCGCTCCTTCTACCCCTTCCCCATCAATTAGAAGCTGATGACCGAGGAGGTTCTTCGGGAGTTAGGGGTAGTGAAGGAGCACAAGACCGACCTCGGAATGCCGGCTCCTGACATCGCTGGGAAGGATTCCTGGCTAGTGCAACTCCTTCGGGAGGAAACTTTTTACGAGCGTAAGTTATCTCCGAATCCTTCTGTTATAATTTCACCTTGGACTCACGCTGATGTCTTCTTTCTTTTTCAGAGATGGGCGACGACACTGCTGCCTATTATAAGTCCCTTTTTCTCGGTCAAGCCAAGAAGGGCAAACAGACGAAGAAGGCCATCTCCCAAAGGCAGAAATCGTCTGGGGCTGGGCCATCTGTGGCCAAACGGGCGAAGAAGGATGCGCCTCCTCCTCTTCCAGAGATTTCCGAGGAGGCGGGCAAAGAGCCCAAGGCTGCTACTGTCCCTCCGGCCAAGGTCGCTGCCGACCTCACTGCTCAGAGTCCCACTCATTCCACGACTCTTCTGGACGCTTTGGTAGAAGCCCCTTCTGCCGAGGAGCGCAGTAGGAGCAAAGGCAAGGAAATTTCTGTCGAGGGGACTCAGGGCTCGGACGACGATGTCACCGAGGTGCCTCGAAGTTTGCTTTCTCAGACAAACTGTGATGCCTTTACTTTTTTGAACTTCAAAATTTACTTGCCCTAACCAGCTTCTTGTTTTGCCGTGCAGGGGAGTTACTTACTCCGGGTTGGGCAGCCGAGCACGCCCGGAAGCGAGCCCTTCGAGATGCCCGTATCCCAAAGGTGAAGATCCCGAAGGAGCCTTTCTGGTCGTTTACGGAGGACATGAATTTGTACTTCGGAGACTGCCAGCAAATGGCTAAAGAGATCTCGAAGGGGATGCTTACTGAAGCCTCCTTCAGGGCTATTGCGGAGGCTCACTCGGGCGATGATTCCCTGGCCGCGAAACTTTCCGAGCACGCTGCCCAGGTATGTTTTGCGCCTTTCTTTCTTTTTTCCTTTGGATTTTTTCCAAGTGTTTGGCTCTCTCTTCTCTGTTTTGCCTTACTGACTTTTCCTCTTTTTCTGCAGCTGCTGGGGTACGCTGGTTTCCTCAGAGTTTGGGTGGTGAGGCAGACAGCGTTCCGAGCCTTGGCCTTAGAGGTTATAGAAAAAACTAAGGCCACGTGCTCGAAATTAGCTGCCTAGAACACGCAGCTGGCTCAAGCTGCAGAGAAGGAGATTGCCACCGTTCGGGAGGGGTTCCTGAAGGAAAAAAAAGAACTTGTGAAGGAATCCTCCCATAAGATTTCTAACCTCGGCTCCCAGGTGGTGGAGCTGATTTCAGCGAATGAAGCCTATCAAAAGGAGAAGTCAGAGTCTGAGGTTCTCCTGGCGAAGGCGCTTGCTGAGAAGGCCGCGCTTCAAGCCGAGGTCGATGCTTTGAAGAAGGAGCCGGAGAAGAAGAAGATGAAGGCATTGAAGAAGAAGGTCGCGGATCTGGAGAAGGACCTTGACGCCCTTGGTGTCGAGAAGGATAAGTCCGACCAGATGACCAAAGTCGGTTTTCAGGACGGCTTCTGCCTTGTTCGGCACCAGGTCCTGCAGAAGTTTCCAGATCTGGACCTTTCTTTCTTGAAGGCCTTAAACATTCCCGAGGGACCTCGGTGGGCTTGGTCAAAGATTGAACACTTGAACTTGCCCCTTTCGCTCCCGGCGCCGAAGGTAGTGGAGAAGGACGCAGGAGCTGGTGGCTCCCGGGACGCCGAGATCCCTTAGTTTGTTTTAGGGCCCTTTGCCTTCTTTTCCTTCTTTTTTGTACTTCTTCTTTTGGCAATCTTTCTTCTCTGTAAGCAGATTCGTCCTTAATAAAGATTCTTTTTTGGCTAAGTCTTTTTGTGAGATTTTTCATTTCCCGTTGTCCCGAACATGTTCGCTCAAGAGACTTCGGAAAATCAAATCTGCGCTTATTACGGCGATCGCCTTCGCGGAATTCTGGCTTGTATAATTTATACTTAAGAATTTTTCTAAGGAACTTTTGTACTTAGAATATTTTTTTTAATTTGTAGAATACAACTCTCCCGCGAGATCCTAAGCATAGAATTTTTTCAAGGCATCCGAATGCCAAGTATTTTTTAATTCTACGCCTTCGGCATCGCCGAGTTTGTACACCCCTTTTCGTACTTCGGCACGAACCAGATAAGGACCTTCCCAATTTGCGTGAAATACCCCGTGGGATGGCCTTCGGGGTCCGAATTCAGCCTTTCGGAGAACGAGGTCTCCTTTCTTTATTCCCTTTGGCCTGACGCGCAAGTTTATAGCCGCGGCCATTCTTTGCTGAAAAGCTTTTCTTCTCAGCTCGGCTATTTCCCTATGTTCGCCGATGAGGTCGAGCTTGGTTCTTAGTCCGAGGTCATTTCCATTTTCATCAAATACTTGCACTCGTACCGATGGTCGCACTACCTCGATTGGGATGATGGCCTCTGTACCGAAAATGAGTGAAAAAGGCGTTTCCCCTGTGGCTCTTCGGGGTGTTGTTCGGTAGCTCCATAATATGCTTTGGAGCTCTCCTGGCCATTTCCCTTTTGCTTCCCCCAGTCTCTTTTTCAGACCATCTTTTATGGTCCTGTTAGATACTTCTACCTGCCCATTGCTTTGGGGGTGAGCTACTGGGGCGAAGTGCATTTTTGTCCCGAGGTCGCTGATAAATTCCTGGAATCCTTTGTCTATAAACTGGGATCCGTTATCAGCTACTAGTACCCTTGGTATGCCAAATCTGCACACGATATTCTTCCATACGAACTTCTGCACTTCTTTTGCCGAGATAGTAGCCAAGGGTTCTGCCTCGACCCATTTGGAGAAATAATCTATCGCTACCACGCAGAACTTCACGCCCCCAGGTGCCGTTGGGAGCGGTCCTATGAGGTCTATGCCCCAAACTGCGAAGGGCCAGGGATAGTCAGCCGAAGTCACCATTTCCGAGGGTGTCCTCTGGATATTCGCGTGTCTTTGGCAACTACCACATTTCTGGACGAATTGCCTAGCGTCCTTTCTTAGGGTAGGCCAAAAGTACCCTTGGCGAAGTATTACTGCTGCCAGGGCGTCGGTTCCAATGTGTGAACCACAAGCGCCTTCGTGAACTTCTTCGAGGATCACTTCAGTATCCTCTTTGCCAACGCATCTCTGTAATGGATTTGCATATCCCTGCCGATACAACTCTTTGCCAATTAGGAAGAATCGACCGGAGCGCCTTCGAACTTTCGCGGCTTCGCCAGGGTCTTCGGGGAGTACATTGTCTGCGATATACCTCTTTATTGGGTCCTTCCAGCTTTTTCCCAAAGTTGCTATGCTCAGTATTGCAATGCTCGGGCTGTTTAGTACTTCGGTGCATGTTTTTGACTTTGCCAAGCAGTCTGCTTCGGCATTATCCCGTCGAGGTATGTTTTTTATTTTTACGGTGTCGAACTCCCGAATGAGCTTTGCTACCAATTCATGGTATTTTGCTAAGGTTGGATCCTTCGTCCCATAGTCCCCTGCTGTTTGCCGAACTATCAGTTGGGAATCGCTGTGGGCCTTTAGATTTCTCACGCCAATTTTTCTGGCTAGGCGCAATCCTGCTATGAGGGCTTCATACTCAGCCACATTGTTGGTGACGTGAAAGCTGAACTTGATAGCCTTTATTACCTCTAGGCCTTCGGGGCCTCTGATAAGTACCCCCGCTCCCTGGTGTTCGTGTCACACCTCACTCAGGCCCTGGCCTACGAGTTTCTAAACTATCTCATATGTCCAACTCCAGAATTATGTTTCTAGCTCTCGGCCAAGCAAGCATTGGCAACTTTTAAGTCTTATTTTCTTAAGCTATGAGGCCTGGGAGGTGGCCTAGGTGGCTTTAACAAGATCCATTATCAACTTGTAGCAAAGGCAAGGCCCGATACCCCTAAATTGCACAACAAGCAAGGTTTACTTTGGTTTCTTGCATAACAAGCAAGGCAACATTTAATGTAACATTAAGTGCATACATGGTGTGCAATCAAGTGTACTACCTATATGGCAACCAAGAAGCCCACAAAGTTGGTTTAGGATTTTGAAAACCACAAGCTGTATGTGCATGATACTCTCGGCCTACTAAAGTACATACAATTGTGCACAATAATTTCACATGTTCAAGTCCATAACCATTCACATAAAAGTGGCAACTTTGGCCCATAATATCCAGCATACATAAGCAAGCATAATGCCATCCATAAGTACATACATAACTTGGCATACAAAACCAACAAAGTACTACAAGTCTAGGCATCAAGGACTACACATATAAACACAAAAAGGTAGCCTGCCTAGCAACCAGAACATGGCTACATAGGCCATGAATCCAAAAGATGTCCAAGCCAAGTTATTACATACCAAGACCCCTAATGGTCAAACATGACCTTAAGTATGCCATACAAGAGCACACACTGCAACACCAACCCAATAGCCTGATTCATGGTCATGAAGGAAAATACTATGATCAAAGCCACAGTCCAGGTATCCATAGCTCTCCTAGACAAGTCTCCAACTACTGCCTGCAAACTTAACTTATAAGTCTCGGCCAACCATAGGTAAATAAGACTTGTAATGAACCCAAATTGACAAGCCAAGCACACATTGGCACATACCTTGGGAATTAAGCAAAATTAGTGCAAACACAAGCACAAACAAGCAAACACTACTCAGGCCGAATGTCCTTGCCTGAAATAAAGGAATGGGCAGTGAGTATAACTCAGTAGGATTCACATTTATATACATATACAACTCAAATGAGTCTATTTAGTTAAGCTGAGTGTTCACTCAAAGCTTAACCTCCAATTGGTTAGCTCAACCTGCAAAACAAACACAAAGACAAGAAAACCAAGCATATACATATACAAGATAGATAACCATGGCAATTAATCCATAAGTGGGGTTAGCATGCACAAGGAATCACCAAAGCACACAAGTACACACACACACTCCACAATGTTGCTCTCGGCCTTAAAAAAAACCATACATGTACTCATGTGCATTCTTGCACACAAACCATTACCAATATGCCATTTCGACTTGGCGCTCCCAAAATGCCAAGCAAATAGGCCACATTTACTTGCATTTCTAGTACATGTACACTAGTCAATTAGCTAATCAACAAAACAACCAAGTATAATCATTAAGCCCATCAAGCAACTAAGATCACATGGCAGATTTTAACCATCACTTAGCCACTCTAAACACTTGAACCATGGCACAATACCAAGCAACATCAAGTGTTAGTGAACCCTACCTCAATAGCTCTCGGTCTACAACCAAGCTTCAAGTATCCAAGTGTTTCTCAATCACAATGCCTACCAAATCAATCACATAGGCATCAACACACAAACTCATGGATTAAACTACCATGGCTCACATGAAGAACACTAAGATATACACACTTAAGCTCTTGGCCAAAAATCTCAATTTTATATGCATGTGCTACCCATCATTCTAGCACACCACATGATATTCTAATCATCAATGAACATCATCCATGGCATTATTACCCAGTAACCAAGTGAAATGCACCATTTCACTCTAAACCAAGCTTTCGGCCAAAGTGCCCAAATCCACATAGTTACACTATCCATCCTTCTAACTCACTACATAATCACGTAATCACCAATATACATCACTCATGGCATCTTTACCATGTAACCAAGTAAAATACACCGTTATACATCAAGTCCAGTTCTCGGCTAAAATGCCCATATCACATATATTTGTTCTTCATCATTCCAAATCAACATATGACCATCAAGTCATCAACTAACATTACTCATGGCATCAATGCCATGTAAGCATATGAAGAACATGATTTACCTCAAGAATGAACCTTTCGGCCAAACTCCAACTTGCTCAACTTGATGTTCTTTGCTCAAACTTGCCTAGCACAACAACAAATAGGCAACAACAACACTTAATCATGGATTAATTTCCATGGAAATGAAGAAGAACATCAAGTTCATTCATCCAACACACTCCGCCAACTATAATCTTTCAAACTAATACAATTTCTTGCTCAATTAGCTTAACTCATCATCAATTGAGCACTTAAACTCTTCATTCATGGAAGGATTACCATGTATTCAAGTAGAATCACAAAATACCTTGGAACCCTAGCTTGAATAGGCTCGGCTTCCTTGAATCTCCAAGAACAACACTTGAATCCAAGCAAGCAAAGGCCGAAATATACTCCTCCAAGCTTGAATCCTTCAATGCTCACAAGTTTTCTTGAATTTCAAGTTCAATTTTGTGAAGGAGCTCAAGAACAAGCTCGGTCAAGACAAAAACAAGGAAAGCCCAAAATGAACTCCAAATGGCCTTCACTAGTTTCGGCCGAAAGACAATTGTCTTTAGTTTGGCACTTATGCCAATTTTTGCCTTCCAAAAGTTTGCACGGTGCAAAGTAGCCTTCCATTTCACAAGTCCACAAAGCCGCCACTAAACTTGTGTCTAAATGGACACTTAAGTCCAATCATGGCCCATAATGCCAAGCAAGTAGCAAACACAAGTACCAAGGTAGCATAAACACCCATGCATAACCGGCCATGTAACTAAACTAAAGACTAGTTAGTTTAACTAGTAACTAGTGAATAGTACACTAGTGGTAGACAAGATTTTGACTAGTAATCATTGTTGTCTCCCACAATTTGGCTTAGTACACTACTAGTCCACATAACTTTTGCATGGCCGAAACTTCCAATTCCAAGTTTGTAGTTTTAATTGTAGCACTCAATCAAGTGTGCAATTTGATCCCCTTTCTCTGTTTTCTGTATGTTTTTCTCTAGTATAGTTCCTATGTTCAATTAGGCCCTACAGTCTCCAGCTTTACACATAGGCCACTATACTAGACTCTATAGTTCCTCTTACTCTCCCCTTTCTGTTTTCTCTTACTTCCTTGGTTCTCCTTGGCCTAAGCCAAGCATTTAGGAGGTGCCTAACAATTCCTCCCTCCTTAAAGAATTTGGTCCTCCAAATTCTTCACTAACTTAAGGTACAGTTGCGGGTATTTAGTTGCAATCTCCTGTTCCACTTCCCAAGTTGCTTCCTCAGGAGTGTGATTACTCCACTACACCTTAATCATAAAAATCCACCTACTTCTCAACTTTCTAGTATCTCTGGCCAGGAACTGGATTGGCACTTCTTCATAAGTGAGATTGGGTGCCACAATTACAGTGGTAGGTGTTTCTATCTGCTTGTAACCTGGAACATACTTTTTGAGCAAACTCACATGGAACACATTGTGTATGTTTCCAAGTTCTGGAGGCAAGTCCAGCTGATATGCCGCATTTCCTACTTTGGCCAGTATTTGGTATGGCCCCACATACCTAGGTGCTAGTTTCCCCTTCTTTCCAAACCTGATTACTCCTTTCATTGGAGAAACTTTGAGCCATACCCAATCTCCTTCCTGGAACTCCAGGTCCCTTCTCCTTTTCAGGTTCGCATAGGCCTATTGCCTATCATTTGCAGTCTTGATCCTAGCCTGGATCAACTTAATTTTCTCAGTGGTTTCCTTAATAATGTCTGGCCCTAATTCCAACTTGTCTTCTGGCTGATGCCAGCAGTGAGGAGTAACACATCTCCTGCCATATAAGGCCTCATAAGGAGCCATTCCTATCACTGAATGATAGCCATTATTATAGGAAAACTCTACCAATGGGAGATGTACATCCCATTCACCCTGGAAGTCAATTACACAACACCTCAACATATCTTCCAGAGTTTGTATAGTTCTCTCTGTCTGTCCATCTGTCTGGGGATGGTAGGCAGAGCTAAACTTAAGTTTAGTACCCAGTGCCAGGTGCAGGGATTTCCAAAACCTAGAGACAAATCTAGGATCCCTATCTGACACTATATCATCAGGTATCCCATGTAATCTTACTATCTCTCTTATGTAGAGTTGTGCTAACTTATCCAAAGAATCAGTAAGATTCATAGGAAGAAAATGGGCTGCTTTGGTCAGTCTATCCACAATGACCCAAATGGCATTATGCCTTCTCCTTGTTAGTGGCATACCCACTACAAAATCCATGGAAATGGATACCCATTTCCTATCAGGTATGGGTAAGCTTTGTAGCTTTCCCCCTGGTTTCTGGTGCTCCACTTTCACTTGTTGGCAGGTTTCACAACTAGCCACAAGTGTACTTATATCCTTCTTCATATATGGCCACCAAAAATATGCTCTAAGAGCATGATACATCTTTGTGGCTCCTGGGTGCATACCCAGCTTACTAGAATGAGCTTCCTCTAGTATTTGAACTCTTAGGTTGCCCTTTTCAGGTACATACAACCTATTTTGGTAACACAACATTCCCTGCTTGAAGGAAAAACCCTGGAACAGTTCTCCCTTACTTTTGCCAGAAATTAACTCTAGCTCCTCATCACCAGCTTGAGCTTCCTTAATAAGCTCTTTCCACTCCAGTGTAATAGTGAGCACCCTCAACTGCTCACTTTCTTTAGCCAACCATTGGCTTGCTAACTGAGTAATACTCAGGCTTTCTGCCTTGTGATCTACTTCACCGCCTTTGAGTATTCCAGTATAGTTCCTACTCAAGGCATCTGCCACCACATTGGCCTTTCCAGCTGTGTATTCAATTACACAGTCAAAATCTTTTAGGTACTCCAACCACCTCCTTTGTCTCATGTTCAAATCCTTTTGAGTGAATAGGTACTTGAGACTCTTGTGGTCTGTAAACACTTGGAATTTATTACCAAGAAGATATGTCTGTCTTAAGGGCAAAGACCACTGCTGCTAGTTCCAGGTCATGCACTGGATATTTCTTTTCATGTGGTCTCAACTGTCTGGACCCAAAAGCAATGGCTTGCTTTTCTTGCATTAAAACACAACCTAGTCCTACATGAGAGGCATCTGTAAACACCTCATATTCCTTTTCAGGATCAGGCAGGATTAATACCGGAGCTGTAGTCAGCCTCCTTTTCAGTTCTTGAAAGCTTTCTTCACATTTGGGCTCCCAGACAAATTTCTGGTTCTTTCTAGTTAACTGAGTCATAGGTGATGCTAATACAGAAAACTTTGGCATAAATCTTCTGTAGTAGCCAGCTAACCCCGGGAAGCTTCTGACTTCCCTTACACACTGGGGCTGTTTCCAATCAAGGATTGATCTTACCTTTTCAGGATCTACAGCCAACCCTTGATCATTTATTATATGACCCAGAAATCCAATCTCCTTTGTCCAAAATTTACACTTACTCAGCTTTCCATACAGCTGATGTTCTTGGAGCAATCCAAGCACTACTTTAAGGTGTACTTTATGAGTTTCCTCATCTTTGGAATATACCAAGATATCATCAATGAACACCACCACAAAGTGGTCCAGGTGTGCCCTGAACACCCTCTGCATCAAGTCCATAAAGAATGCAGGTGCATTAGTGAGCCCAAATGGCATCACTGTATATTCAAAATGACCATACCTAGTCCTGAAAGCAGTCTTAGGTATGTCCTCCTCCTTTACCCTTAGCTGGAAATATCCAGACCTTAGATCAATTTTGGAGAACACTCTTGCTCCTTTTAATTGATCAAACAAATCCTCTATCCTTGGGAGAGGATACTTATTCTTTATGGTCAATGCATTCAACTTTCTGTAATCAATACAGAGTCTAAGGGGTTCCGCCCTTCTTTTTCACAAATAACACAGGTGCTCCCCAAGGAGACACACTAGGTCTAATGAACCCTTTTTCCAGTAATTCATCCAACTGTTTCCTGAGTTCTACCATCTCAGGCATTGCCATTCTATAAGGAGCAGTAGATACTAGTGCTACTCCTGGTACCAGCTTGATGGCCGAAGTGCCATGGTCTTGGCAACTAACTTCGGAGGAGGGGCCAAATGCCTGACATATCCGACCTCGGAAGACCCATCGCACCAACCTCGGAAAGTTA